>CAJVQA010000328.1:0-36572 GCA_910591915.1 Cetraspora pellucida
TTATTTTATTTATTTTTATATTTCTTCTTTTCTTTTATTTTATTTTTCTTTAAATAAAAGATCTTCCACTCAACCTTTATCACTTTAAAATTTGCTACAGCTTGATAGTTTTTAGTAAATTTTATTACAATACTAAATAATAATAATAATATAATATAATAATAATAATAACATAATAATAATAATAAAATAATAATAAATCATTCTATAATACTACTTATATGTATTCAAAAATAAACTACCTTTTTGAATAATTTTGAATGCAAAAAAAATTTAAAAATAGTTTATTTTAGATATAATTAATTTTTAATTGATCACAAGTAATTGTTATATACAAAAGTCTAAAGTTTACTAAGTAAATCGATTCTGTTAATTAAGTAAAGTTTGTTCAAAAGGTTAAAATACATTTATTTTGAAAGTTTAATATAAATTGGATACCTTTTTACTAATATACTTTTGTATTTATGTTTGATAAATATAATTTTTAAAGAAATTTTTAATTTTTTATCAAATGTAATATGTAAAAATATATTAATAAAAGATAATCTGATTTGCATGAAACTTTTAAAATAGATGTATTTTTACTTTATAAACAAACTTTACTTAATCAATAAAGTTAGTTTATTTAGTAAAATTTGAACCTTTATATGTAACAATAATTAATAATCATGGAGTAGTTTTTTTTTAAATCAATAACAATTTTAATTTTGAAAAGAAAAATGACAATATCTTTGTAAAATTTAATTCAAAAGACTTAAAAATTGAGATTCAAGTATTTCTTTACCTTCCAAACAACTTTAATTAAGACTGTGAAAGTGATTTTATTTAACCAAAATGTTATAAAACATTTAAATATTTTTTTAATGTTTAAAAATAAAAATTAAATATGTTTTAAAAGAAACAATTAATTTTTTTATAAATTCTTAACTAAATGATTTTAAATTTCATAAACAAAATTATATATATATATTCTACAAGTTTGATTAAGCTGTCAAGTCATAATTACTATTAAAAATTTTCCATTAGAAGTATGAACCTAGATTTTTTCATTAAGAACTCAAAAAATAAAAAATATAAGAATGTAAAATATTAATATCTTTACAAATTTTTAATAAAAAATTCTAAAAAATGAGATTTAACTGCTTGTTGACTATATGAACAATTTTTGTTAGTAACATAAAGGTTGTTTCATTTGATCAAAATATAAAAATCATCAATATGTTTCTATGATATTTAAAAAAAAAAATTATTATACATGTTTAAAAAAAATATATAAATATTTCTATGATATTTTGATCAAAAGATCTGAAAATTGAAATTTAAGTACTTTAAGATACTTTATACAATTTTACTTAGAACTGTTAATATAGTTTTCTTTGACTGTAATATAAAAATTATATATTGAATACCTTGTATACTTAAAAAAATAAAAATATAAAAGTTAAATCAACAATAAATTCTAAATACAAATCTAATGAAAATTTACTAGTTTTTTTTAAGTATTATTTATTTTTGTGAGAAAAGTAAATTTTGTGAGATTATTTGAGATTAACTATACTAGTGATCATATACTATACATTCAAAAGTTTTTTTGATACTAAATAAATATAAAAAAAAATTATAAAAAATGCATGAGTAAAAGATATATATATATTAATCAGATTATAATAATTTTGCGCAGATTATTTTAAAACTTAATTTCTAATTCAGTATATTCTCAGACTGTAATATATTAACTAAAAATACAAATAAATATGGTAACTATTGATAATATCAGTTTTAACAAATAAAAAAAATAAAAAAAAACTTTGAATTGTGTTGAAAACTTAAATTTTTTAATATTTTAAATATTTATTATAACAATTAATATCCATTAAGAATAGGAAGTAGTATTTTAAAATTATATATAAACCTAATGATAAATTTTTTTATATTTAATTTTATGAATAATTATATTAAATAAACTAATTTTAATCATTAAATAAAAATTATAGAGTAGGTCTTTCTGATTCTAATAATAATAAAATTATTAAAATAGATTAAAACTCATTGAGATATAAATTTTTAAGGATTAGAATATAAAATTATAGAATAAATTAACTAATCAAATTCTTTGTTTTTGTATTATCTAAGGAAATTTTAATCTATCTAAGTAAACTTTATTATATATGCAAGTATATTTTTTAAAATAATACAATATTTTAAAATTTTTTTATAATAGATAAATAATTTTATTTATAATATTATAAAATTTTTTTATTAATTAATTAAAAAATAAAAAAGTTTTATTAGTAACATATATTAATTTTAGATGAAAATTTTAATATACTATATATAACTATATAAAAATAATCTACATGCCCTCTACCCTTAAGCTTTGATTAATTTTTTTTAGTTAATATACTTTTCTAATATTCTTTCAAAAGATTTACAAAACAAAAAACTATAGGTTTGTTTTTCATAATGACAATAAAGAAAAAAAATTTATAAAAGTAATAATATGATCATTATTTAATGAATTTCAATTATTAATTTATTTAATTTTTTACTAATACATTAATTTATTACTAATACTTTATTGATTACTTGATTTTTTTACTAATATTTTACTGATGTCTAATTAAATATTCTTTGTATTATTAAATATAAAATAAATCTAATAACTATTTTATCAATAACTCAAATTATTGATAAATTTATAAATAACATATATTGATTTTTAAATAATGGAATTAATCATCAACACATAATAGGTACAACTATATATTTGGTTTATATATTTTTTTAATATATAACTTTTATCTTTAAAACAGATTTCAATAACCTAGGTAATTACAACAACTCTTCCTTAAAGACTAACTTATCTTCATTTAACTTTACTAGTTCTAACTCTATTTCATAAATCTAATCTTTATAGTAATATTGTTGAAAGTTTGAGCTACCTTTCTACTCAGATCTTCTAAGTAAACTTCTGTCTTTCTGATTTCTGTAATTTACACAACTATGAGGACTTATTATGAGTTTATACTACTATTATATGAATGTTATATGACCTTTTAATCATGTTGATATTATATAAATAACAGGTATCTGATCTTAACCAATAGCAGAAGACAGTTAATTATAACACAGAAAAAATTTCAAAATTTCATTAATACTAGAATTTGAACTCTAAACCTGCCACTTGAAGGTTGACAACATGACCATTTCATTATATTACCATGTCTCTTTAAATTAGTATTTTAAATACTGTTAAATATGATTATATATATGAAATTGACAACTTTATTAAATACAAATAAATTAGAAAAAATTTACTTACTTATAATATTCTAAAATTTACTATTAACATTGAAATTAAAAACTCATTTGAACATTGATAAAATCTTTGTCATGCCAGAAATGCACAACATTTAACTCCCTTTTTGCATGACCAATATGGATCTTTGACAATATAATCCTCATATGAAAAGTGCACAACCTATATTTTCAATGAGCCGAGTTGCTTGGCATATTTAAATACCTGCTCATCTAAGTAGGTCAAATATAGAGAACCTGGCACACATAAATTTATTTGGCATGCTTGTGCCACTTTGTACTATGTTTTTTCTCTATTAAATATTTTGACTTTCTGGCATGCCAATGATTGCCATTCCAGGTTCCCTATTATATTGCTTTTATAAATGAGTTTAGAATACTATACTATATGAGATTCGAGATTTTTTTTTGATATTGGCCTTATCCTGACTTATACTAGTGGCTAATGAACCAATGAATGAATGAATTATAACATTGGTCCATTGAAATCCATTGACAAACTTATTTTTAATAGACATAATCCATTGCCAATCCTGGTTGCAAGCCATGTTTAGTTGCATTGGATTTATGTAATTATATTCAAAGAAAAATTTTTATTTGTTCGAATCACTGATGATCTCTTCGATAAAAGCTAAAAAAGATCTACCACAGAAATAGTTACTGCACATAATATATCAGAAGTACATCCAATAGGCGTAGATTTGATTAAAACTATCCGAATTTTCGAGTGTCATGAAGCTAATTTAAACCAATATACGAAGTTTTGGGTTCATACACTAATTTCTAAAGTATTGAAATGTTCAGAATGATTTATTTAGTTTCATAGTACATCGGATAAATGTAAAATTTACAAAAAAAAGATGTATTTCAGTTCCTAGTTTTTCTTTGATTTAATTAACATAACGAACAGATAAACGCGCTTTTATACAACCACTATCAGAACGGTCTTTGCGGACACTTGCAAAATTCGCCGGAATGATCATTACATATATTTAGACAACACTTTTATTTAACGCACTTTACAATATGTAAACATAATGTACTATAAGTGGTCTCGTTTTTTTGCTGTTCGATGATATGGCCGTAAGACCCATTCAGTATCAGCGGCCTTCAGATCCACCGTTCCCAATTTAATTTCATATACTTGTAATAAAATGATAAAAATGTAATTATTTTCTTAAATAAGAATAAAGAACACATTATAAAACCACTTACTTCTCATTTCAAATCGAGGGCCTACTTCAGCAAGCTGTATTTCCTTATTATTGATTTTCACATACACATGATGTCTAAATATACAATATATTTTAATCTAGTTTTTTGATGTCAAAAGAATTAAATTTGATAATTCGAAACTTTATTACCGAAAAGAAATATAATCGCTTTCATTAGCAAATGTTAATACTCTTTTACTATCATCCTTCGGAACTGGAAATAAATATTTAAGAATATTTGTAACCTACGTGGAAAAAATAAGGCAAAAGTCAGAACTGAAATACAATTCACTCTTTATAGTAAAGATTTGATCAAGAGAATTTTTTAATTATGAACTTATTAAAACTTCAACTCTATATAGTGAAGTATCTATAGAATTCTCTCGATATAAGCTATAGTGAAGACCTTTACTCACTCGGCGACCCAAATTAGAATTGAAATTATGGAATATTAAATGAGGGTATACTTGCGAAACAGTGCCTTCATCTTGAATATCATGACGAAGAACGACATTATGAAGAGAAAAATACGCGGTGGGTCCATAAGGAAAGTGACATATCACCATTCCATCTAAACCGAAAAGAGTGAATTTAATCTTTACAGTTATTATAGAAACTAAATGAAATGAAATTTTATATGAAAAACAGAATTTACCTGGTTCGCCACGATGTTCATGTAGTATTATTAGATCGGTGACTTCATTGGCTCTGCAAGCGTCGACCATGTCTTTAATAACATAATTACCGCGGTTTATACGTTGTGAATTTGGAATAATCAACCGCATTTCCTTTTTTAACAAAAAATAGCCAAGTTAACTACGGAAATAAAATAATTCATAAATATATTTACTACCTTTGCAAATTGAGCGAGTCTACTGCTTGGATCACGTGAAGTCGTAATTAACACTTTGGGATCATATATTCCAGCTCGGGCATACTCATCATCAATATGTGAAGATGGAACTAAATAATGCACGTAGAAGTGAATTCATCATGCAATAGATTAATTCAAAAACAATTTAAAATTCAAATACCAGTTTGTGCTTCATCGAAATTGAGGTCTTTTTGGAGTTTTACAGCTTCCTGACGCAATTCACTTGGTATTCGCTTTCCTTCTGTGATAATCGAAGATGGATTGGTAAGTTATGTTTGATTTATTCTCTAATTTTTTCTAATGCACGATATGACCTTTAATAGCTTCTTTTATTTTTTGCTTTCTCTCATAAATTTGTTTTTCTTTATTTTCCAAAGACTTTCGATACAAATACTCTCGTCTAAGGCGCGTTTGTCTGCGAATCTTTTAAAGCGAAATTATTTAAAGAAAGAAAGATAATTTTTATATCGAAGGCCCAAAGAGAACATACCATGTTGAAAGCTGACAAAATTTTTTATAGTCGCACAAGTCAAACGATTAAGCCCACAGCTATATCTATCAGTCACATGTTTACTTACAGGGGTTCAAAATGTAGTACGTACCGGTACGATAAAGATGCTAAATTATACGTGGAAAAAAATCACGAGACGCCACCTGGTTTTAGCTACTCATCCAAATTTAGCCAATGTACAACACTTCTTTTTGACTTAACGTTAATACACGCGTCCTTCTGTAATTTTGATTATATAAAAAAACTGTAGGGTAAGTTTTATTTTCAAATATATTTTCCGTTAACTGCTTTATGATTCTCGCGTACATACAACTCCTAACACAAACTATGTTTCCACTTTTGTTCAAGAAAATTCACCCACTATACCTTACGTTAAATATTTCCCTTTCGAAAAATGGTCACTCCATTACTATGCTACATGCAAAGAAAGCGCATTTAGTATTTTATAATACTTTACAAAATATCAATAATGATTTATGCATGTTCAAAATCTTATAACGAATAAGAAGGTAAGTATATAAAGAACAATTAATTTTAGTAGATTGGGCTTCTAGCCAGGTTCTTGTACCTATTACATTCGCTCTGATAGGATTGGAGTAATAGTTACTCTTGCAAGTGCTGAATTGGTTGCGTTTATTACATTCGTTTTAGTAGACATTATGGAATTTACCAATATCAATTTTTGATAAAGATCTATTGATTCTGGATGAGAAATCGGTTATTCTTTCTTTATATCAACAAAACTTTAACTATTGGTTTATTCCTGCATCCAGCCATTTTATCTTATTTTTTTGTCTAAATATATTTATTATGAAATATTTCTCATTCAGTTTTGCTTTTATATAGGCTATCAAGACTAAAAAGATATTTCTATCATAATTATCGTCGTTATCATCATTATCATCACTTACAGTAGAGAAAAAGTGAAGTGCTATAGACATCATAGACACTTTACCGAAAAAGAAATAATGTAAGAATGAGTTCTTTTTTCCCAATGCAGATATATCTTTGCAAGCCAATAAATTAGTAGACTTCTCGAAGTGTTAAAGTCAACTGTCTGTACATTTGACAAAAACAATTACATTGAATCAACTCGTGAATATAAAAGTTCAAATAATTTACAAGTTGATTCCAAAATGTAAAAATCCCAAAGAGAGTGTCTACGATGCAGAGATGTATAGAATTAGCTTATAATTTTGAAGTAACTGGACAGTGGTACTTGGAACAAGTTTGTGATAATGGTGATATCACCATTTTTATTGCTATTTGGCAATAAAGAAATCCGATTCCCCCAAATCTGTAACAATTTTAGAAATTTTAGCAACAGCATCCTCATCAAAATTGTCCACTGGACCATTAGCTCATGGAACTGGTCAATGGACTTGAAGTCAATGGACAAATGTGCCGACCCTGTTTGCTACTATCTGTTATCTCAATTTGTTTTAAAAAAGGTTAGTATACAGCATTTTAAAATATACATCAGTCCGTGAGTATTGGAAAATTTTTTTATCAAATATCTATACTATATTTAACAATACTCATGTTTTTAAACCCTGGCATTGTTATCATAGGCAGAAGTTGGTCTGATTTGTAAAATTTTTTTTGTGATTACCTGTGATAATTAGCCAATCAAATTACTTAATTTTAAAAATTCATTGCTTCAATACTATGTACTAGAGAATGAAGAAAAGGTTTATATAAAGAAGCTTACAAATTAATAAATACGCACAAAAAAGAACTTATATTTACAAAATAGGTAAATACTCGTAAAGTGGAGTAAAAATTATATTAGGACAGAGTATAGTTGTTAGGCGAAACTTAGTTTCAACTTTCGTCAAAAAAAAAAAATCAAAAAGGCGAAATTGCAAAACTGGAGAAACTAGCACAACAAAATTGTCTTGGCAGATTCTCGATTTGATTGGCTAAGAGCAACGATCAAACATTTTGGCTGGAATTACTCAAATTTTACTAATGAAATCACATTAAGTGAAAATTGTTCCTGTGCTAATTTTATCATTGTGTGGGTTTATTTCTTCGGAAAAAGTTAACAAGTTAATTCCGGCCAGAAATTAGTAAACAGTTATGTAATGTGGGCCAGATCCACGCCGTTAGCCAATCAAAATCGAGGATCTGATGTAGTTAATTGAAGAATTTTTGCTGCGCCACAAACCTGGCACACGTTTAAGAATTGCTTCGATACTATGGCATTACGGCATTATGGAATTACAGCAATACGGCAATACGGCATTATAGCAATACGGCATTACGGCAGAAAATAATTATGACGATTAGGTACTGTGCCGTAATTAATTCTACCATATGGTAAAATGCCATAAGGCCGCAATTCAATAATTCTACCGCCAACTATAGCTCTAACCCTATATTTACACACTAATTACATCAAAAATATTTGTCATATATATAATACTTGTTATCGACAATCAAATTTTACACATTCTATCTATTATAAATAAATGTTATATTCCTTAGCTGAGATTTAAAACTAGCTAAAGAGCATCAGAAAATGATTGCTAATAATAATAATGTTAATGAACTACTTACATATATATGGTATTTAATGTTTTTTAATGAAATATTAAAGAGAAAAAAACAACAACTTAATAATAAATTTATTTAAAATTTAAACTAAAACTTTATGTTTATTTACATGAATTAATATTAATACATATATAAGCGATTCTAAAAAAAACATTTAAGCTTTGAATTATAAATTCTAAAGCCTGAATTCTAGCTTTCCTTTAATAGTAATCGACTACAAACAAATGGTTATCATTTTGTTTATTACTTTGTATATTTTTCATGTGAGCCACGTGCAAATTATTTTCATCAAATGTTTGAATTCTAATTTTCTTTTAATAATATTTGAATACAAACAAAAAGTTATTGTTCTGTTTATATAAGTCACATGCTGTACTTAATAGCTACGCAAAATATTTTCATTCCCCAACATGGCTTAGTCTTTTCCAAAGTATTAGAGGATTTGATTTTTGACCTTCTCTGAGGTTTTGCCTTTCGCCAGGGGTTTCTCCGGTTTCACCGGGTTTCGACAGTTTCGTCGGGTTTCGTCAGTTTCGCCAGTTTCGTCGGGTTTCGCCAGTTTCGCCGGGGAGTTTCGTCTTCGCCAGGTTTAGGTTTCGTCTTTCGCCATTTGCCCGAAATGGTTTTGCCTAACAACACTAAGACAGGGTGAAACCCGTGCTGTAAATTCTACTACTAAAGCTTATAACTATTCAAATTGGACATTGACAATAAAAATTTATTTATATAAAACATAATAAAACAGTCTTAGACGAAAACATTTCCAGTTATCTTAACTCTACAGTATAATTTTGTATGTTCTAATAGACGGCAGTATATTTCGTCTTCTAAGCAAAGTTCATCAGGAGTGAATTTTTTGAGATTTTTTTTTGCAGAATGAATATTGACAGTGGTCTGAAGCTCGGGTGGTTCTTGCGACAATTTTTAAAATAAAACTTGGGAAAAATCTTAAGTGCATACACACTTTTTATTTATGACAGATGAATCGAATTTTTAAAAGAGTTACTCTGGTAAGTTATAGATGATTGTATTTTTTTTTAGTTTCGTGCTTAGTACTAGGGAAAATGGCACGACAAACCAAATTTGACATGCTAAATGGCATGCCATTTGCAAAATTTGTGCCAAGATGCCACCCTGGCATGCCATTATGCCAATAGATATATTCAAACTAGATTGGTCAGTTATCACGTACTATAGTAAAAAAAAGCTTAGTAGAAGGAAAAAAAAACTTCGAAGAAGAACAACCAGCCCTTGCACAAAAGACGAAGAGAGACTGGTTGGAGAATGGTTCGGGGTGCTATAGACGCGCTCATCAAAATAAAAACAAGGTTATATGATTGCTTGTCTTTTAACGGTGAGTACCACCTTTTATGATTACTGATAAGAGAAGATGATTATGAATGTTTTTAATACAAATCATCAGTACTCGTTCTTAATGCGATAAATATGAAAAATTATATTTATAACACTTGCGTTATATAAAACTATTAACATTTGTATTTGCCTGAGTTAGAGTTAAAGTTTTAGATTAGAGTATATATTGATATATTTGAAGATCGATTTGACTCATTATTTCATATTTTATCAGCTTAAAAAAAAAGCAAAAAAAAACACCATATAATTATTCCTTTTATTAAAAATTATATTTATATTATTATTTCCTTAAAAATTTAATTTACATCACTATTAAAATATTATTTATAAAAAATAAAAATGTTCTGGTCAAGAATTTAATGTGAAATTAATTGATACTTTGTTACTAGAGCATGACAGAAGCCCTTTTTATACATGTATGCTACGCAAAATTTTACGTACCAAAGACCATAGAAGCTTGAGGTAATTTGTGAAAGTAGATTTAAAATTTTGTAAATGCTAGTATGTATATTGTATAAAAATGTCTCTTCTTAGTTATTATATGTCTTTATTTGATTTGGGTGTCGTCAAGTAAAAACCAGGAATTGTGAGTTTTCCAAATTTATTTAACAGTTCAAACCCGAAAAATGTGATTTAACAGGTCATAATTAGTGCTTGTAGTCGATGTTGCATTAGTTGATAAAATCGGTTTAGCCGATTTTTCAAAAAATCGACTTAGTCGACTTTATAATATGATCGAAAAGAAAATCAACTACGAGACAAAAATTCGAGAAATTTCCGAAAACATCCGAAGTTTAACTTAATAGAATTTAGGATAATCAACTCCAAGTCGATAAATAATGATTGACTACACAAACACTAGTCATAATACTGACATCACGAGATGCGACAATTAATAATTTAAAATTTGACAATAATTGTTAATGTGATTACTAATCTTTAAATATTAATTGTCACGTCAGGATTATGATTTTCGAGATTTTTGATGTCGGGATTTGATAGACCTTAAACAATATCTATCTCCATTTCTTATTTTATTTACATAATGGGAATGTTTAAAACAATACGTACGTATATCAGAAATAACAATATCATTATTATTTGGGTGCTGCCGAGGAATTCTAAAAATAGATTTCTTTAGACAACGGATTACAGACTTTAAATGATACTAATATATATGATCAAAAAAAAAAAAAAATAGTATAATTATTATTCTAGTCAGATCGGTTTAAAAAGCCCGCATTCCCAAATCAGTTACAATTTATACTCAGCATTATATGAATTTTCAGGTGATTTTATTATGAAAATTTTTATTATGCGTATTAAATTATATGTTTATTTAAGCCCCGTACGTGCTTGGTTCGTCTGTTTTTAGAATTCCTGGTTTTCACTTTGCGGCATCCATTTAATAAACATTCTATACTTATTTATATAGAATAGAATAACAATAGTAATTGATAGTTGAACAGGAGTATAGGTGGCTTCGAACTTTTTTAAAAAACTTTTTTTTTGAAAAGGCGAAATGAAGAAACTAGTGAAAGGTGAAGAAATGGTAAAAAAATGGCGAAACTGACAAAATACGGTGAAAATAGCGAATTGAGATTGTGATGGAACTGATGAAACTGATGAAATTAGTAAAGTTAATAAAGAAGTGAATATTTATTTATTAACAAATTGTTTAACTCAAATACAATTGATTCTTTTTATATTAAACTGGTGGTTCTGAATTTGAAGACAAAATATAACACATCTTATACGTAATAAAATTTATACGTAATAAAATTAATTGCACCACACGTTTTCTATTTCAGAGATTATCGTTACTTCGATTAAACTTTCAGAGATAGTATTAGGGATTGTACCTGGATATTGTGGCTATGGATAACTAAATAATTTAATTATACTGGTAACTTTATAAAAATATCGAATTATTAAAACATGGAAATTGACAAATTTTTAAAGTTAATTTTTTTTACATAAATTAATTTAGACACAAAAGTAGTTGTATTAATAAAATTTTGCAGTATAACTCTTCAAAATTGATTTCTCGGTGATTTTCACCCTTTCCTGTAGCACCTAGTCCATATAATCAAATATGGCTAATAAACAATTTTTTATTTTAAGCTCTAATAATATTTTAATTTTTTAATTTTATAAGGAAAATAAATATATATTTCTAACAGAATTGTAGAAAAAACAAATCTGTAAGATAGAAAATTTTTTTAAAGTAATTTGTTTCTAAGTTATAAGTATTTTTATATGTATATGTATAATAAAAAGTGGATATTTTTTGTTGTCCGGTACCATATACACTTGAAATCATTAGAGTTCAAGCATAATATTTCAATTTTATCAATTTTATTAAATAAATTTACAAAAATGTATAATTAATGCGAAAATTTTTAAATATATATCTTTATCTAAATTTATATTATTAAAAACAGTAAACTAATTTTGAGATATTTTGGTTTCGGAGATCACTCTCCTATTTTTCCCAACCACAACCATCTCAACTAATTGCAATTCATCAACGTTGCTTTGTAATCATCAGCAGTCAATCTACGTTTAGCCTTAATAAACATTGGACCTGGCATAAATGAAGTAGCTGGTAATGAATAACCTGAGAATTCCTTCTTGTTTCCACTTTCAGACAATGAGGAACCATTATCCAAGCTACTTTGCATCTGATTCATCCAATAAAGCATTTTGCTAGGACTATTAAGAATTTCGATTGTTTCGACCTTATGGATCCATTCAAGTCCGGCTTTATCACTTGAGTATTTAACAATACGTTCAGAGGTAGCGGAAGTAATATATGATTTACTTGAAGGATCCGAGAAGCCTAAACCATTATCATATTCTATATGTAATTTCTTAGAAGAAAATCTAATGTTGCGTTCACAGAATTCAACAAAATGAATATAGAATGATTCGAAACTTTCAGAGTTGCGCGACAGGAAATTAACAAAATGCTTGATGAAAGATCGATTAAGAATGTATTCGATGAACGGTAGAGTAATGAAGAAAGGCACACCATTAAATAAAACGGTTTGTGATGGATCATTAACATATAAATTATACCAAACACCAGGTGTGATTTCATGCTCTATTGGATCAAAAAGTTTTTGATCAAGTGCAATATTCATTAAAACTTGTTGATGTGGTGGAGGATTTTGAGCATGAATAGATAATGTTCCATCATTTTGCCAAAAAGTAGATGATGAAGTACGTAAAACTTGTTGTTCAGCATCAGTAGGGAGTTTATAACGACCAAGCATGACAGAGATAAACCAAGTAGAGAAGGTTCTCCATGATAAGCGTGGCTATTTGAACAAATATATAAATGAATAAATATATCCACATAACAGTATCATAATAATAATAATAATAAGAATACTAATAATAATAATAATAATAATAATAATAATAATAATAATAATAATAATAATATTATTATTATTATTATTATTATTATTATTATTAATATATGTGTATGCATACCCAATAATATCCAGTTACTTTTGATCTCCAAGTACGGCCGGTTGAAACATAATTAAGATAGACACAATGAGGATCAAGATAATGTCTATCTTTTTCATCACCAGCATAACGCATCCTCGCACCTTCCACGGACCAATCGACCAAAAAATTATCACCAAAATAAGAAAATCTACTACGTGCCGAAAGGGCACCCCACAAAGATTGTTCACCACCTTCACTTTTCGGAGCAAGACCCCATTTATCATTCAATCTGAAGTCGAAAAGTCGTTCGAGAAAAGTGAAATAACAAATGAGATGAATAAGGGATAATAAGAATTGTAGTATCGAGAAAGGATGTACGATGCATTTGGAGCCAGGTTCAAGACCAAGATAATAAGGTAGAGTAGAGCCACGATGTGGTGCAGACCAACAGACAACACCTTTAATCATTTTACCGGCTGTGTGTTGTCCGAAAAAGTTAGTAGAAAGAAGATGTTGGAGGTAAAGAGCGGTTGTTGCACCATAGCCTTTGCCTAATAAAGATCAAAGAATAAATTTAAATAATAGTAAAAAGGATAATAATAAAATTATAATAAATATGAAAGAAAAGATTACCTATAAGGACTATAGGGTTGTCTGGACTCCAATTTGGTACCAAACCTTCATATGTTTGACCCAATTGATTATGACAAAATTGATGGGAATGAATAAGACCATAATCCTATATAAAATATGGATTAATAAAAATTTTTTAAACATACGTATAAACACATAAAACACAGAAAACATATAAAATGCGAGGAGACATACCACTTGTCCACCTTTAATTTGATAATATAATTCTACAGCACGATCGTGAAGAGACTAAAAAAGATATTGAGCATATGTGAATATTTCTCAATATATGAATATAAATATCAGAGATATTAAAAAATGTACTTACACCAAAAGGGCTAGGACTGGTGATACAAGGGTCCTCGATTTGTTCCTTCACGTCTCCCCAGTAGTCAGCAATAGTACCAAATAGTGGAATTTCAATTGTGTCATATGGTAATAAACCCGGTACAAGAACAAAAGTATCTTTATTTTCTCCTTCAAAAACAAGTCGAAAATCTTTTATAGGTTCAGAATCATAGGCTGTTGGGGAATCAACTGGCAGTGCACCGTAGACAGAACCTTCCATGTCAGTGTAAGAGGAAGTTTCGTCATCATATGCGTTAAATAAAGTTGCGTTTTGTAAAGTTTTCTTCCTCAGGAAGTTTCTGAGGAGCTTTGACATTGTATATATAATAAATAACTAAGAGAAGACGTGGTGTATTTATCTATTTGTTTGTTTGTTATCTCTTTTTTAGGTATAGAAGGAAAGAGTATTTTAATGTTTGCAACACAAGTAAACAGGGAGAAAACATGGAAATGTTTATTGGTTGTCCGAGTTAAAGTTTAAGGCGGGAAATAGATAAAAGAAAAACGGATGAGTCAAATTTTATTACGCATATATTTATATATTTTTATGTCGATGGTGTCACACTTTTATAAATAGCTTACCTTCAAATATCGATATTTTTTTTTTTTTCTTTTCTTTCTTTCTTTTTCTACTTTTTTTTGTTTTTCTGGTTTTCTTTTTATTTACTTTTTATTTTGTCTGTTGGATGACGGAAAAAATAAGCGAAAGGAAGAAGTGTACACGCATACATAGTAAAAAAAAAACAAGATAAAAAAATTACCTTCTTCTTTACAAGCAAAAATAACGACAACTTATACGACGACAGATCATAAAAGAAGAAACTCGATATTGCGACAAAAAAGACGATTTTTATTTACAAGATTAATAGCAAAATAAGAATAGTTTAATAGGTGTCTTGTGCGTGATTGTGGTGTGAATGCATATATTTATGCCCCAAAAAAAAATTCTTTAGTTTATTCATTTGAAACAATAGTTATTTTATAATTATATATATATTTATTACATGTGAAAAAGAAATGGATGTCAAAAATTGATAAACATATATATAATATTTGATCATCAATAAACCAACTATAGTAACTGTATTGCTACGGCTTATTGCTTAAAGGTTGCATTTCCTGTTTTTCTAATTCAAAAAATTTCGATTTTCCCTATTGAATTAGGAATGATGATATCAAAAAATTTTAAAGATGATTTATATTGTAAGATATATATTTCGTAAATGAATTCCAGGAACACGACATACTGAAGATCATCGTCCCTGGTAGACCCCATAATCACGTGTTTGGCTCGGAAAAATGCTCTTGATAATAAATCTTTGTCTCGGGGGGGGGGGGTTTTTTGTCTTTCATATATTTTTCATATGTTTATAACTTCATTCAGGATTCATTTACATATGTCAAAAAAATTTTCACGACTAAAAAATCTTCCAGATACAAATTTGTGTATATTAAGAAGTTTTTACGCGTCATGACGACTATTTCAATAGTTCGATTTCTTCGTTTGCTATCCCTTGTGTATAATTATTTATATTTGTTTGAAATCGGAACCATTTCTTCATTAGACTTAAGGGGGTTAATCTTACCGATTTACTCAAAATTCCAACTACTTTCTAAATCTAATTAAAAATAGACCGCCTATAGTTAAATCGTTATTGATTAATTATAGAGCTCACTCCTTCCTTATTCTGATTGGTTATCTGACCTAATATTTACTTACCATATAACGATAATATCGAATTCAATTCCATTAATCTATCGAGAGACCTTGATTTACTTACTTAAACTATTCTCATGTGAAATTAACTATTCGTATATACCAATATGTCCATTGTCTCGGATATACTATCTCTATATTGTTCATTCCATAATTTGTGTAATACCTTGAAAAAGTCAAAACAAGTTACACATACCTAAAGCAGATATAGATTAAATGGTAGTATTGAATTTATATTCAATTCCTAACAATACCGTAGTCATTATAATACGTACCCAGTGGGATTTTAGGATTCTAGGTTCTAGTGATTTCTAAAGAAGGTTCCAGTACTACCTTTAATTGGCTTTCATTATATATTTCATACTTGGAATTGATACTCGCGTCAGTAATAACTGACGCGTTAGTTATCATATATATGTAGTATCGACATAATAAAAAAAAACTAAAATCTTTAACGTTAACGTTAAATAATGTTTATCGTTAATCAATGTCTCGGATAAGGCTATTGTTGACCAAACTTAGTTAATATTTCGGCTCTACGGGCCAGAGCAGGCCGTTTATAAACCAACCGACCTCGAACATGTCTACCAGGAATTCATGACTCATTCGAATAATATAAAATATGTTCATTCGAATAATATAAAGATGTTAATCGACTCAAAACCTGATTATATTATATGTAATACCATCAAGGAAAACCTTTCAATTATAATTCGTTCCGGACTCCGGAACTTATTCATGAACAATCCGATCTGCACTTATTATACGTAACGTATAATACGTTGTTGATCAGATTCTTAACGTTACTAGATGATCGAATGAATGTTAAATGAATGTCAAGTGTTTTTTTTTAAAAACAATGTTTTTAAATCAGTTTGAACTCCGATATACTGATACATAGTTAATTTTATGAGTATTTACCCCTAAACATTAGATATCATAAATTTTTTGGTGTTAAACAGAATCGGTCTTAACTCCGATTGATTCCAACTTTAATTAACTTTTTGGTTGATTTACGCGTCCTGAATATGGATGGATGGGTAAAGGAATTTTTTTCCATAACGATAATTACTTATGACTTACCCCTGAATGTAAAGTAATATATTTTTCTATTATCGTTAATGTGTATACATTTAATCGCATGACAGCTGTCGGAAGTGATAATGAACAAAAAATAACTTTGCTACTAAAAATAATCTTAATATGTAATAAAATTTTGTCAATCCTAATTAAAATATTGCACACAATGCACATGCACGTATACGCATATATTCAAAATAACGTGCAAGTGGGCGTTATTACGTATGCGAATTATGATAAGTTTAAAGTTTATTAATCATTCAGGAGTACGTATTGGTTTTTTTTGGAACCGAAGAAATTAAAAATATTACAAATTCATCAATAGAGGTAGATTAGTCATAAAAATCAAAATAAGGTATGATGATAGTAGATAATGATGTAATGGTAAATAAATGATTTTCAAAAGGATCGGGATCACGAGACCGACCACAACATTTTTCTCTATATCTTATCAATAACGATAGTGTGTAAATCATCGTATACAGGATCCCCTAACGATCAGGTTTATTGAATAATTGATTGTAAAAGCAATTATTTTTTTACCTCGATTAATTAATTGTTATTTTTTATTGTGGTTTACAAAATGTGATCGCTTGACAAAATATATATTTAACAATAGGGATCTATTCAATAGAACTAACTAGTCAGCATATTAAAAACCGTGGTTTAATATAAATTCTGACCACTGATAACATCCCTAGTAAGTATCTTATGAAAAAAAAACAAGCCTCATACAAGCCTCATACAATTCTCATACAAGCCTCATACAAGCCTCATGCAATTCTCATACAAGCCTCATACAATTCTCATACAAGCCTCATACAATTCTCATACAATTCTACGTATGATGTACTTATGTCACTTGCCTGAGCTGACCTAGATGTTGGTTAGATAATGTATACAAGACCTGCTGCTCTCTTAGATTTAAAACTTATAATAGATATACCCTAAATCTAGTTATCTAGTTCACAGCAAAGAGTTTATTTATGTCATTACAAAAAAAATTTTACATTTACATTTAGCGTTAGGCAGTCTAGATGGGAAGAAAAACGTGGTTTACACGCGATACAAATCGAAATTAATTGATTCATTGGTTAGTTGACAACTAATCGATTAATCGACTAATTGATTAGTTACAACTAATCGACTAAATAATTAATTGATTAGTTGCAAAGAATCGATTGAAAAATCATATATTTACTTAATGAATTATCAACTGAAAAAATAATGACCAACTAACGCTAATCGATTGTAACACTAAATTGCACCCTAACCGTGTGACATAAACCATCACGTGACATTTAGACCAATATTTATCCTCTCTCTAAATTTTATTAACCGATGATAATCGCCACCGGTAAGCTTAACAATATTCAAATAACAAATATACATGGAGTTTAAATAAAATGTAGTATGCAAAAGTTATATAAAAATATGAGGCAATAAAAACCAAACAAAAAAAAAGTATATAAAATAAAATTACAAATCACTTAGTTTTTTTTTTCACTATTTCAAGACTAATAATTGTAGTTGTTTCACGTTTTTAATATTTTAATTCTTTAATATGATGAACCATTAATGTGTACCTCTAAGATTTTGTCTCATATTTAACTCTCCAACCTGTTTGTGTACTATCATCTTCCATCAATTCCCACGTGTCCCAATAATGAGGAACAAGCTTCATCGCTACCACATGTGTAACATCTCTTCTATCAATGGTTTTTATTCGAACATATCCATCACTATCTTCATTTTCTTTCTGTTCTTTTTCATGTAAATGAACAGCATCTAAAAAGGAATCTAAATCATGAACCTTTCTTCCTTGCACTTCAACAATCCATATACCGGGATGGAATGTGATAGATGCGGGTGATCCATAGAGCGTACAAGATACGTATACACCCGTAGGAGGTTTACGTACTTGTTCTAAAACTGCCTTGTACGGCATTTGGATAAGCGCACCAGCCCAACAAACGATCCGTTTTGTTTCCTTTTTTGGATAAGGTGTCGTCGCAACCTTTAAATTAATTTCTTTACCATCCCGCAATATTAACTAAAAAAATTTTCATAACTTATTAGCCATCGGTTACTACCATAAATAAATAAATAAATTTTATAAATATAATTAATTACCATATCTACTTCTTCAGATTGATGATAAGCACGGGGTAAATCTGCCATTCTAGTCACCAAACGACCATTCATCATCAATACAATGTCACCAACTTTCAAAAGTTTACCAGCCGGACTTGTAAAATCCAATATATTTAATACGTATAACATGGTATGTTTTGAATTTTTCGCAGATTCTATTCTTTTTATCCATTCTGCAGAAAGCCCATAAGCACGAGCTGTGGCTATTCTTCGTGTCCAAAATTCCACATTTAATCCACGTAATTGTGGATATTTCCCAACTTTAATCATTTCTATAGTAGTTAATACTATCGCTATGGGAAGACCACAATAAAATATGTAGTCATTCTCACTATCATTCTGGGATGAATATTTAAGCCAAATGGCTTGAACTCTACCATTGGATTCACATAAAACTCCACCTATAAATAAATAATAAAATTTTTGTAATTAATTTATATATATATATAATATGTTTTTTCTTGTGAAATTAATGAATGTTTAAATAAAAACATACCCTGCGTTCCTATAGCGTCATCTACAGTTATTCCTTCTACATTCATAGCTCTCCATCTAGGAGGGTTACATTCTCTTGTATCGACATCACCAATATGATTTACATAGGTTTTTTTCATTACAGGTGATGAATCTCCTGCCACACTTATAAGATATACTTCATCACCTTGATCTAATTCTTTATTACTAAATTCAATCGCACGAACTGGTGTATCACCCAAGAGTTTTGGGTCATAAGTGAGAACTGCATAATTATAAATAGGATGGAGATAAAGAATTTTTCCCGGTATAATTACACTATTACCAAAAGTAATAAAAATATCTCCAATTCCTATAGGAATAGTATCACGATCACAAACGATCAACGGTGGATCAGTAGAGAAAATTACGCCGACACCATAAAACTAAAAAAATTAAAACAAAAAAAATTAAGCATGTTATTAAATTATAATATAATATCATGACATTATATAATTACCTGTTTTCTTAGCATTCCGTCCACTAAATAAGGTAGGCGATATTCGAGTAATACGAACGAAGGCCAAACTTTCCCAGCAGGACTTAAGGAGGCGTGTAAAGTTTGATATGATGCGGTTATCGGTTCATATGAATGAATGATCGGAGGTGGTGGCATTTCAGTATAATTCCATAAACCGGTGGTATCTAATAAATGAATTAGATACAAGCAACAAATCTTCCAATGAACCTGATCCATGTACACAAATCACAAATAAAAATCAGCCAATAAAAATTCGCATCACAAACGATTATTTTAATAATAACTTACCATCACGAACTGCTACTTGGAATTTATGCCAATGACGATCTACATTCATAATAGTAACATATTCTTTATGAATTTTAGAGAGGGAATAAAACCTTATAGGTACTCTTGCACCATCTGGAAGTGTTTTCATTACATTAATGAATTCATCTAAATTAGGAGTCAATTTATTATTGACGCTGACAATAATACATTCACGATAAGCCGAAGCACCACCGAGCATATGTCCACTTGCGGCAATAAAAGGACCACCGACAGGTTGAGAATAAGAATGTGCCAATTGGTATGACAATTCATTCACGACACCACCACCAATTTCTACAAATCTATTTGGTGTAATATCATGAAGATCTTGTACACGGACAGTAACTTCTTCAATTACTTTATTACGACATATAGTGAGACGAATTTCTTCACCGATAGAATCATCAATAAGAGAAAATAAACCAAGAAAATCGGTGACAGTTACTTTATTAGCTGAAATTACTATGTCACCCGGAACTAAAATATTATCAGCTAGACCTTTGGGTAAAACTACACGAACAACCAATAAACCAGTTTCATCTGGAAATTCTTCTCTAACTTGTTCTTCAATACTAGGATCAAGACCCAAATGACGGAGTTCATCATAAGGCATATGTTCAAATTCAGTTTGAATGGTACCACGAGGCACATTTTTTCCTTCTTGAAGGAAGTGAAGAGCACGTTTCACCCTATCTAAAGGGAGATAAAAACTGGAAGCAGCTCTACTAGCACTACCAGAATTTAGGGCCACGGCATGTCCATCAATATCAAGGACAGGACTTCCAGATGAACCACCACTAGTTCCTGAAGCAGCTTGCAAATAAAATGTATTGAAATCATTATATTCACCAACACCATATTCTGGTGCTCTAAAAAAAAAATTAATAATAAGATTGATTAAAATTGAGTAAAAATAAATTTTGATTAAATGTATAATATACTTTTAATATACTTACCTCCTATCAAGCCTAGCTAAGGTACCTGATAAGATTGACAATTTTTCACCAGCATCATTACCTACGACTCTAATTTCTAAACCTACTTTTGCTCTTTCAGGACTTAAAGGTATTTGAACAAGTTCCATAAATTTTACTTTTTTAGGATTAAATTTAAGAAAACCAAAATCATGAATTGGATCACGGTATATAGGTTTTAATTCTACTTCTTCATAATTAGTAAAGACAGCTTGAGCTACGATAGGAGCTGGTGATACTACATGACGATTTGAGAGGATCAAACCTCTTTCAGCGTCAACAATAAAACCTGTAGCCGAATAATCGCCTATTTATAGTTTATAATTTATAGTTAAAAGGATTTTATTTATCAATATTTATTTATCAAATATATATCAAAAATATATATCAAATATGTCACACAATGATTTTTAATCCCAGACCAAAAAAAATTGAATCCGATAATTTAATAGTTTCTTTTGTTGCATAAATGAAACTATCACGTGTCATTAAATAATTTAAAAGCTTTCTTTACCTGAAGTCTCAGTATCAAAACTTCTTACATGATTAGCTTTAATAGAAACAATGGCTTTAATAGCTTTTTCTAAAGTAGTCTCCCAAGATTGTACTTCAGTAGTGATGAGTGAAATATCATCTTCAATAGTACAACTTAGTTTTGCAGTTTGGTGAGTACTTGTTGAATGAGAAACTGATTTTGAACGAGTTCGAAATGTTCTTTCGTTGAGCACCTCATTGTTCATCTGTGTTGGTGCTATTTGGTCCCAAGTGGTCGAGGTTGTTGATGTTTTTATTGCTTCAGGTTCATTTTTTAGATTCTCACTAACCTCCATTTTTTTTTTTTTTTTTTTTTTTTTTTTTTGATGCAAAAGATTTAAAACTTTACAAAATAATTTAAAATAATAATATATGACAAACAAAAAAAAAAAAAAAAGATAAAGTTTAAGAAAAGTACATGATCAAAAGTAAAGGACTACCAATTATTTTTCTGTGTGAATGCTCATTTATATAATATCCAATGTTTATGCTTTCCTGCACTTTAGTAATCAAAAATTTTGGTAAAATTCTTACTTGGGTTAAACGGGTTAAACGTTAGGTGTTGGACCTATAATTGGTGAAACAGTATCATGTGATAAATGTGATAGGTGAACTTTTTCGTGATTGGTTGATAACATGAAACTGGAAATTTGATTAACCCTATCGGGTTATTGATGGAGTGGCATACTCCGGAGCCACTCCAACTCACATTGGAATAAAACATTTGAATGGGTCTGAATAGATTTATAAATTTGAGCAGCCCGGAGAAACACGGAGTTGCTTTAGAGTATAATCTGAAGCAAGGTGAGAAGCAAAGTGAGAAAGGTGAGAAGAAAGTATAGTTTAATGGAATGAGTTGAACCCAACCCATTAACCTATTGATTGGCTAATGGCCTTATACGTATGATCTGATACCTTGGTCATATAAAGTTGGATATGATCTAAAATGGTCAAAACTGGCTATAACAGATAACAGAAGAAGGCAAAAAAAATCATATTATACTATATATTAGAGTTCATTATGAAAGGCTAGTGATCCCGATGACAATGAAAAATCGACGAAAATTGGATCATGCCACTGCTAAATTTCGATTTGTAAAACAAAACGAACCTAAAATAGATACAAAGATAAAAGGTCCGATAACGATAATTTCCGAACTAAAACCAGTTCATCGACTAATCCGGCTAAGTCAATAAGATCAGCCAGGATCGCTAGAAAAGACTCATTAGAGTCATGTAATTATTTAAAGTTTTTAGACGGCTTTATTATTATAATAATAACTACAAAAGTTCTTTATGTTTTAAAAAACACTGTATACATTTCTAGAAAATCATTTTGCCTATTTTAAAAAATGTTGCTTTGTTAACTTGTTTTTACTTGGTCAAATATATTGAACAATTTAGTAATTATAGTACGTATAGTTATAAGTACACAAGTGGCACAGTAACGTTGGCGTTTCATATTAGAGATAGACTCTAAATAGAATGAACGATGCATTAATGTTACACGGATTTTTATATTAAAAAATCATAAGAAATAACGATAAGGAGTGTGTCATATATGATACACAAAAAAAAAGTTTTTTTTTTCGAAACTTTGTCAAAATTGCAAAGAAAAGAAAATGTCCATCTCACTGATCTATCAAGTTACAAAACTTTCATAAAAGGTGACTATGACGTATAAATGTATGTTCAAAAGATATGTATAAACCTCTAAATGAATGTGTAGCACGTACGTAACAGTTAAAAATACTGTAATATAACATATTCCCACGCCTAGAATTATTTATTTTATGTTCAGTCACCTGTAAGAGTTAGTTGTTAGGGAAATTGTATAATTTGAAGGGCTACGCATGTACGTACGTACGTACGTAGATTGTTACGTATCTGGTATCAGGTATAAGCGTTTGTGTAATTCTGTAATTGTTGATTTTCCGAAATTTAATTTTACTGAAACGGGCTCATCATATACATGAAATGCAATGTTAGAATTTTTTATTATCGTTATCATTTATTAGAGGGAACATTAGCATGCAGAGTTATAAATTCCAAATAAATTACACAATCTAAATACGCAATCAGAGATACTATAGTAAAAAAACTTTTAGAAATACTATCGCTATGACGATATGTATTAGAGTACGTATTATATTGATATTGATATTTGAATCTGACAGACAGCAATATATAAATACAATTGTAAATGATTAAAGAAATTGTGAGCAGTGCAAACTAATCAGATTTACGTAACACAATGATCTACATACATTACGAAGACTATCTTGTATTATTATTTTGTAAAAGTGGAGTTCGTTCTGTTCCTGTTCGTTCTCCTCGTTCTGCTCGTTCTACATTGCTAGGTGAATGAGTACGTAAATGCCACCAAGTGACAATTCGATGAACTATAACTCTCAAAATTCCACCAACGATAAGACCGGAGGATACAGAGGCAGCAATAAGAATTGGTAATGTTTTATATTGTCTAATGGCAATACCAATAAGAGACCAAGCAAGAGTACCAGCAAAGATAACATCTTCGCGCTTAGTATAATCAACGAATGATACACCAACAAGTCCAAATACAGCAATTATAATGGTGGAAAAGAATACTGTGTCTATAGTCTTAAATGCGACCCAAAAGTTGAGTGTAGTAGCAACTATGAGCCATGAAGGATAGATAGTGAATGGGTAGTGGATAAAGAGACGGTCATAAATATTTTTTGCGGGATAATGTTCAAGATTGACATATACAAATATCAAAGCTAATAAGCCGCATGCAGCAACAAAGCAATCTAACATATAATAATCCATTCGCTATAAAATGCAAAATAAAATGTAAAATATTTTAAGTATTTGATAAAATGCGAAATATATTTTATATTCAAAATAAATAAATAAATAAATACCCATAAAACTACCCAAACGATGTTTACAATATTTGCGAGAATAAGATAATATTTAACACCCTTAACGGTGACTTCTTCAGCTGAATCGAACCATTGGTAAATAACGAATCCACCGAGTAAAGCATAAATGAGACCCCAAATTCCAAAAGTATAGGTAGCTGGCAAAATGTGAGTGAATGGCGCAGCACCATGAGTACCGTTGGTACCGTTGCCTTTAAAATCACTACCACCATCGCCTGGTTGTTCTTTGATAGCTTCAAAGTATGAATTAAGTCCTAAGACTAAAATATAAGAAAGGAGGTTGGAAACCTTTAAAAAAATCTCGTAGCTGAACCTCATTATTTTGTAAAAAGACTTTCGGAGTCTCTGAAATGAATCTTGGGGAAAATATCAGTGTATTTATTAATACATAGATGGGCGTCCTCATGCATTTCATCTGTGATACCATATCATGATTTGTGATACCATATTATATGATCTGTGATACCATATTATGATCTGTGATACCATATTATGGTTATCCATCCATCATCAAGATCATTCTACAAACATACAAAAGCAAAGCACACAAAATTGTATTTGAATAATAAATGTATTGTTGCACTGCATATAAATTTGTCTTATTACATAACCGCTTGGCAATGTTTTCATTCTCTGTTATACAATGATAAACCTTCGTAAATATCAATCTATTATAGTAGGTTCAATATTTGGTGTAGGAATCGGTCTTTACGCATGGCTTCCAATGATGGAGCAATATAAACGGTAAAATATTAAATTTAATCCCAAATAATTATAGTTCTCAGATAATTAACTTTATATTGGAAATTCACCAGTGAAGGAATTTTCGAACAACTTATGTTGCAAAAATCTGACAAAACCAACAATAACACAAAGAAAGATACACCCATGAAAGATGTAGATGCCGATAACCCTAAATTAATGATGGTCCAATCTTCGAAAGGATCGGGGCTGGATAGTAACGAATTAAGGTCCGAGTGATTTTTGGTCCTCGGACTGGTTCTAGTTCAAAATTATTAAAGGTGTTAATGCTTTTATTCGGACAATAATTCGAACTATTACAAACTAGATTACAACAGCCAAAACCACTAATATCAAACTTATATAAGATCAAATCTCTGTAAATATATTATTATCGATATGACAATTAGGGTTGTATTACATAAAATTACATTTTACGTTACATGAAATTAATAGAATGTAACTTTTACATCAGTGTATTGGATAAAAAATTATAACTCCGAACATTCTTGTAACGCTGGCGAAACTTTTGTAATGCTGGTGTGCCAATATTATTCTCATGAGTAAAATTACATATAACGATAATCTATACGTATAATTTTGATGTCTGAAACTTACTTGTCACACAAATTACGTAAACTTACGCCAATTACAGTAATTTTCAATCCCGCCCAATTTTATTACGTATAATAATAATAATAAATAAATAAAGAGCCTCCTTTTATCTAACCGTAACATGAACTAGCAGAATGATCCGGCATTGTAAAATAATTTTTTATGTGCTGCACACCAAGCGTGGGATTAGTCGTGTGGAACTAGACCAAAAAATATACCAGACTGGTCTACTAACATCCCTACCTCGAATTTGCTATTTTATTATTGTATTTATTTATTACGTGTCAACCACATGACACACCTATCAAAGCAAACCAACATCTATAAAATTAATATAATTATCACGTAAAACTTATATTAATTCCAAATATATGGGTAATTATGTTTTGAATATAGACCAAATGTTATTATGTAATATATAAAATTGGTCCGGGTTCGAAAATAATTGCCCATATTGATGGTTTTACTAATTTTCTGATTGGTTCTATTAATTATTAACATATCAGAGTATCTATGTTATTATAGTATTCTTATAGTGAAGCGGTGGTCTCTATTTGTATACGGGCAATATAAAAACAAGTCAATATTTCAAAATTTTGATTATGAAACCACCTTTCGGCTTTTAACAAAAAAATTCTTGTGCAATTTTGGTATAAGCTATATCTCGCCCAATCCCAAACTGCCTTACCCTAACTATAAGCAAGAATTTAATTTTTCGGTTGTAAAAATGGGTTTGATACCATGTTACACGAAGTTATAATTCAATAAATTATACCCATGTATAAACACTACGTGTAAAACTAATAAATTTTCTTTACATTATATGTAATTTTACGTAAGTTTCAGAAAATCAAATTTTATGTAATTGCACCATGTCATATATAAAGTACCGAATTGTAACTCCTAAATCGCCGAAAATTTGATCTCAGAAACTAAATATTATTTGTTCAAAATTACACCCTAATATTGTTAAAATATTTGCTAAGCACTCAGAAATATGTACCGGGTTTGCTCCTGAACTTCGAATCAGATTTCAAGGTTACGTGTAACGTAACACGATAAGGAAGATTCAATACGGTCGTTCTGTCAATAATCGCTTATAACTCAAAAATCAGCATAAGAAACCACCTTTTGTGCTCTAACAAAAAGTTTTAACTGAGCAATTTTACTATTACGATTATCTTTCTAACTCATAACCCTGATCCTAACATTAACCTTAACGAATTTTAAAGAATTTTGTCTGCGCCACAAACCTGGTACACAATGAGTGCTCAAGATTGAATATATGATTGATAGACTATTTAGAATCTTCGAAATTTCTCATTATCGTTATCACGAAAATTGCTGGATTCCACTTTTTTTGCAAAGCATCATTGATCATTAATGATAATGAACTTTTATTTTATCTTACCCAACAAAAATATTATTCCTGGTGGATCAACGGTACTGTTCTTGATTAGACGAAAAAACATTGATTCCTGATAGAATCTTAAAAAAGTGTCTCAAATACTATTAGTATATCAGATAAGGAGATGAGAATGCGTAAATATATATTTTTTTTTATCCCGACATTTCATATTATCACGTAAATTTTTTTGCCGTGATATTTTTTGCATGAAATTACGTAATCAGTTTTGCAAAATATCAGAAAAAACTTCACATGGTCGTATTAACTATCGGATAACATCAATATTGGTAGGGATGTTAAGTCGTTCTTATGAACCCGGTCTGAAAGTAGTCTGGTCCTAATCTCCGAAAAAACTACTGTAATACTAGTGGTTCATAACTAGTCTAATAATTAATTACATAATTCTAAATTTTAATTAATTTGTCCGGAGGACACTAAATTATTCTGCATGTGATACAAAAGGTACGTTTTTGATGCATTTGGCTCAAAAAGGTACACCAACATAAAAATTATGAAATTTACATCAGAAACGCAATTTGGAAATTTTTTGTGTGTCCGCACGCGTGTCTATATTTGTACTTTAATGTGACACTAACATGCTTATTTCGCGTTTGTTAGGCTAATATAAATGTATATATATATTTTTTTTAATATCAAAATGGGAGAAACTTAGCAAGCAATGAACACGTCCGAAACACCTTTTTTCATGCTAAAAAAATCGAAATGGTAGTTTATACCATATAAAACTATATGCATAGAGAAAAATTGCATGTTTTTCTTTTTTACACAAGAAGCCCGTTTTTTTATATTATAACTAGGTATCAGGCCCGTCACTTAAGAGTAGGAAGCAGTATTTTAAATTATATATAAACTTAATGGTAAATTTTTTTTATATTTAATTTTATGAAAAATTATTATTATTATTTTGGTGTTAAGGTGACCTCTTTGGTTTTAACTTTTTATTAATACTTATGTCAGATACATGTTTTATATAGATGTATCTATAATGAACTATTAGATGAGTGTATAACTAGTTACATATGTAATTTTTCTATATTACCTATTTAAGAAGTCTGTTTGGAGGTTCCTCACCAGTTGCTGTACCTAATATCTCTGTTTAAATATTTCATTTAAACCTTTTGATTTGATCTTAGTATTAATTTTATCAGATTACAGACTTAGATCTTTTTGTTTTTAATTATAAGACTATAATTCTTAGATTATTTTTATTCTTAAGATAAACTTACCAAAGCAAATTATATTTCTTTTTTACTACTAATCTGATTTAATGTTATGGTCAAAATTAATACTTGTAGTCAGAGTTATCTATTAAACTGCTATTACTCTTATAAAGTTTATCTAAATCTTAATACTTATCTTCTTTGACATCTTTTTCATCATCTTTTAGTAATTGTTATTCAGAATCAATAGAATTTCTCAAACTACCAATCCAGATAGTCTAATATAATATACTTATATATTTTTTTTTCTAATGATTTTAGCAGTTTCATTGATATATATTTTTTTCATATACCTGTCATTCAGTTTATTTAATAATTTCTTTAAAGATATTTTATGAATTTTCTTTGGTCTAATAGTATTATTAAAAGTTTATATTATCTTTTTATTTAGGATTTTCAAGTAGGTTCTGTCTTCTTGATTTCTTAGTTTTCTATACCTGATAATTTTATTATAAGTTTGTATTAAAGTTTTATATAATATTAGTTTTTTATATTTTTCTATATATATATTATGTTATACTTTATATAAATATCTTGAGTTCCCAAAATCAAGTAGATTTTAATCTGGTATACCTAAGATTACAGATGTATAAACTCAATTAATTAATAAAAGAAGTTATCATAACATAGTTATAATTTTTAAAATTTATCATTCATAAGAATTGAACCTTAAATCTGTTACTTAAGAGTTAATAATCTATTTATTTTACTAGATCATTACACCTTTTTTATAAAAAAATTATATTAAGTAACCTAATTTTAATAATTAAATAAAAATTATAAAATAGGTTTTTTTGATTCTAATAATAGTAAATTTATTAAAATAGATTAAAAACTCATTAAAATATAAATTTTTAAAAATTAGAATATAAAATTATAGAATAAAATTTTTTTATTAATTAATTAAAAAATAAAAAAGTTTTATTAGTAGTATATATCAATTTTAGATGAAAATTTTAATATATTATATATAACTATATAAAAATAATCTACATGTCTTCTATTCTTAAATAATAGACCATAATGATTATAAGTTATATGATGCATATCTTATTACAGATATTATAAATTCTACCATATTTTCACAAAATAATGCCCATGTGCATTATTTTGAAATTCAGACCCTCTAAAAATAAAATTATAGTTTCAAAATAATGCCCATGCACATTCCGAAATAATGCGCATCCATATAAGGTAATCATATAAATATTGATAGTTTGATTTTATATCTTAGAATTCATAAAATAGCTAATAATAGATGCATTTATAAATTTTTATATCAATACAGTATATAAATTAAATTCATTACTTTATATTAATTAATAAATCTTTATTATATATTTGTAACTGCGTTTTCTATTTAAATAAACATTTTAATCATTTTAACTTCAATTCTACCATTTTTTTGTTTCAACAAATATTTCCGATTGCATTAGAATTTTTTATTTTAAAAGGTTAATTAATGACCTCGTAACTCTAATTCAATTCAAATTGGTATTAAAAATAATAAACATGTAGCTTTTACTTATAAAAATCAACCAATATGGAAAATTCTAACAGAATAAACTTACTTGCATATTGCTATGAAAAAGAAATTGGTGTTAAAAAAGACAAACGAATGGTGTTCATTTATTATCAAAAATCGGCAAATATTGGATATGTTTTCTTTTTAGCAGACACAATAACTAATGTCTTACCTTATGTTCATCCTTTTCAACCCCAAATTTACTAGCATTGCTATTTCAGTAAATTAATAAAGTACGATCTTGATTATTAGTTTTAGAAAATTATATTCCCGCAGATGTAATAATAAACACTTTACTGTACATTCATCTTTTTTTAACCTCAATTCTACTAACACACCTATTTTAACAAATTAACAAATGTCAGACTTATTTTTTGACTTCAATTCCACTGATATTTTCTATTTTCAACTCTAATTCCACAATACTTACATCTCAAATATTTCATTTTCATCTTTTTCGATTCCAATTTTACTAGTATTTCATTTTTAACAGATCGATCGATAAATGCTTTCTGTTCGTCTTTTAATTCGAATTCTATTACTATGCTATATTCAGTAGATTCTAGCATAAATGCTTTGGTTCTTTTTGATCTCAATTCCACTAAGCACTTATATATTAAATTTGACAAAGAACGACATAACAAAGAACTTGTACTACTAAGTAGATTTTTTCAATTCAGAAATTCTAAAATGAATAACTTAAAAGTTATATCTATTAAAAAAATCAAATATAGAAAGAATTAATTTATCAAAGCTTGCAAGCAATTCTTCTATTTTCTTATCATATAATGATAATAGCATACTATTAGTTTTCACCAGAAACTTTCTATCTAAACATTTAACTACATTTCAAAGTAGTGTCTAATCTTAACTCTTCCAGAGGACCTTTTAGACTATGCCAGATTGACATATACTTCATGTTTGTCAGCATGTTTTTTTTAAAGGATAGATTATTTAAGCCATAAGCCATAAACACTTTTACCATATATGAGGTTAAAAAATAGGTTATATAAAGAAATTTTGACAAACAATATCAATACAAGTTATATACATATGATTTAGTTAACTATCATCTGTTGCATAAATGAACAATCATTAACTGTTAATAAATTTTATGCCTGATATTGTTGGCACAATACTTGGTATTAATGCTAATGCCATCTACTAATTTCGCATTATGCTCTGTAAGAGTTAGTTTTAAAGTATTCCTAGTTGACTATTAATATATTGTGATATCTAAAATCTATAGATCAGAGTTGCAGTTATAAGTTACTAATGCCAAATCTTATATATTCATCAGAGGCTTTTAATTTAAGCGATCGAGAAAAAATAGCAGACAGGAGGAGTTGGTCCAGATATACTCTAATAAAATATTAGATTTATGTTATTAGTTGCTGAGACATAAAAAAATTATATTTGTTCATTATATACTAACTTTGTTTACATATTAGATTTTATATTATATAATGATAGCTACAAGATATTAATGAATAAAAGCTAAACTTTTTATAATATAAAGCCTTAGTGTAAACACAAGTTGATAAAAATTTTTTTGGACATTTGGTTTCATAATAATCGGTTAACTAAGTAAAAAGCAATTATAGCATATTTAATTAAATTTAATATAAGAATTTTGTAATTAGAAAAAAAATTTTACCTCAAGCTTTGACCAAACTTTAATCTACAATATATTATATCTTATATCGCTCATAACCTTTATAGTAAAATGATTATCTGATTATATTTAATGCAGCTTATAACCTTCGTGGTAAAATATTAAATTATGTCAATTCACTAATCTAATACTTCGTAACAGTAAATATACTAAGTGGATTCACAATAATAGGATATTATGAAAACACCTAATTGAATAGTTTTTTTTAATTAAAGTAGTTACTCAATTTAATAGAAATTCAATCGAGAAAACAAATAATCACTTATCTTTACAAATGATCTAGCCTATTGAAATGTATAAATATTCATACGAAAAAACAAATACAATATATAATTCTCCCCCTGAAATTTTATTTATTTATTTATTGGTCAATCAATTATTATCATTAATCAATTACCATTGTCTTATTATTTTGCATTTCTTCATCTAAACATACGATACTCTCATCATCATAATCGGGTTCAATTTCTTTATCGAACTCATTATTCAGCTCACTATCCAATTCACTATCATCTAGCTCATCATCATATGCCCCACCATTGTCCAACCCATCATCATCCAGCTCACCATTATCATAATTTGGCTCTTCTTCTGAACATGTATCTTCGATTAGCAATTCATCCAGATGGTTTTCAACAATAGCTTGGAGATGGTGCAACATTTTATCATCTTCACTACCATCAGAATTAAGTACAAGCCTGCTTGCTTCAAAAGATTTGACTAAAATATTTGGACTGATTTCCCTTCACATCTCAGATACCCATTCGCAAACAAGCTCATATGGTGCTTTTTTTTGGTTTCCTTTCTTAGTATATACTTTTTTTCCTTTATCCATCCATTCTTCCTACCTTTTTCTCATTCCACTTTTAAAAGGCTTGTTTACAGAAACATCTGGTAGCTGCAAAACACTAGTGGTTCCTCTAGGTATTTCTAACACATCCAAACCTTCTGCATTTATTGCTTTAATTACATTATCACGATTATGGCTAAGATGTCCATCAACAAAAATAATGCCTTTGCTTTTGAAAAATCCATTTGGCCTAGCTCTAATAACTTGTGGAATATATATGGAAATCATTAAATCTCTAGTCATAGTTGCAGAAATCTGCTTTTTAGTTTTTTTTTCAATTTAAAGATTACTGCTAGTGGGAGTTTCTCCCCAGCTGCTGTATAACCTAAAACTACTGTAAATCATAGTTTTTTATTACTTGTGGTTTTAACTAACACCTCACGAGCACCTTTGAAATCGATTGTCGAATCCTGTGGCATATCGAACCACATAGGTGTTTCGTTAAAGAATAAAATATATTTTTTTTTAATAGCATATGTTTTTTCACAAGAGGTTTTAAGAAAATTTTTAATGATTAAAGGCTTATCCTCAGGGACTTTCTGTGCTACCTGTGTTCGAGCACACTTTACTAATTTATGCCTTTTCTTGAAACACTTGGCCCACTCACGCAAAAACTTCATACCCTCAATATTCATGGCTTTACCTAAAGCTTTGGCCTTTTTTATAATCATTGATGTAGTTATTATGCCTTTTTCTTTCCTCCTTGTTTTATCAAACTTCAACAACTCCTTTTCTAACATAGAATATGCTGCTTTCTTGCTGTGACCCTCAAGTACACGCACTTGTTCTATATTTAAATTTTTATTGTCTCTAATTTTTTCAAACTCTTTTTTCTGCTTGCACTATTCTTGAACATGTTTACGATCAATCTTGTAATACAGAGAAGCTTTATGATTAGAAGTATCCTCTGCATATGAGATTACTTTAAGCTTGAATGCAATAGTAAAACTTCGTTTTGTGTTCATGTTCACTTGCAAGTAGAGTAAACAATTTGTACACCAAAGCTAATAAGAGTAATGTTATATTTATATCGTAAAAATTCGTAGTACAAAAAAAAAAAGATACATACTATATCATGGGCTACTCCACGATTTTTCAGGGCTGATGCATTATTTGGTTTAATTTCTGATAACTTAGTTAAGTCTTTAAGTGGTTCACTATATCTGCCCATAATACAGTAGGTTGTTTTATTTTTGTTTGATAAAGGTGTATTATCAGTGTTTGGTAAAGGTGTATTATCAGTATTTGGTAAAGATGTATTATTAGTAATAGTAATAATATTTTGAAAGTAGCATTGTAAGTAAATTAGTACAAGAATAAAGGATAGTTTTATTTGAAAAAAATAATTTTGGTATATATTTTTACAAAGTTAGAGCATTCTTTAAAAAAAATCAACCAGCGATTTGAAAAATAGCGAGTTAAATACAATTTTAAAGTAATTAGATTATGCCAAGAAAAAACTGGAAATTATGATTTTAGAAATTTCACAAAGACGCCGTAATTAACTAATTGAGGTTAAAATTTCCAAAATCACTGTTCCTTTGAAATCTAACACATATGTCTCTTTCAAAAAGATATACTGTATGTATATACATACGTACGTATATACTTTTCAGAGCATTGTATTACCGATTTGTTTGATGTAGTTATTGCCTCGACCCTTCTCACAATATAAAGTGGTAGGTGTGTAAAAATTTTTTTAAATAAAGATCATTATCATACTTTATAATTTATAATTGCTGTGAACCCAAGCAAATTGACCTTTCGAGAAAGAGTACAAATATCTAAAATGTAAGTGTTATTCCTTTATTTAAATAAAATTGATTGATAAACTTTTGATCATGTCATAAAAATTTGAGAACCTGATAAATTAGAACCCAGATGCAATAAAACAGCATTTTAGTAAAAAAAAAAAATGGTAACTAGAATGAAAAAATTTTTGTAAGTAGAACGAATAATCCAAAGTCATTTATTAATTAAAGCTAACTATTTTCTGACCAAATTTTTCCATTCTCTATTTAAGAAAATCATATCACTATTTTGCCATTTTAAATCTTCTTTATGTAAAAATTGTAAGTTTGAAATTGTGTTTCACTGAAATTTTAAATATTATAAGTAAAATAAATAGTTGTGTAAGCATGTTTTTTATGAGTGTAAAATTAACAAAATAAAAATTTAAGCAACCTTTAACTAGCTTTAAAATACAAGGTACCTTATACTAAAATATAAATTAGAGGTTTAAAGCTTATTAGCATTTCAAAATTTGTTTATAAAATAATACTGGGGATGACTAAAATTTACTGAATTTATTTGGCATTATTTATACGTCTAATGCACATGGATCCTGTTTGGAAAATTGACCCTATACTTATTCCAAAATAACGCATATGCGCATTATTTTGAAAATCTGGTTTGGCAAAAATTAACTATTGTTTCAAATTAACGCACATGCGCGTATTCGAAATAACACGCATATACTTAAAATAACGTGCAGGTGGGCATTATTCCGCGAAAATGCAGTATAGATTATTACTTTAAAACACTCTCTGGTAAGTTAGAATTTAATTTAAAAGTAGGTCTCAATATGGAAACCACCACCTACTCAATAAGAAAAAGGTTGCTCAAGACTTACCTGTTCACACAGTGATAGCTGGAAATGGATGTTAGTTTAATTTTGTTATAGATAGAGGTGGAATTTTCTTTCTTGTAAACAGAGCAAGAAAGTATGCCCTATATAATAAATTCTGTTAAGAAAGATCCCTTTAACCCACTAAATAATAAACGTTCTTTAAAAACCCTGTTCTTATCTGATAACATGCTCAAAAGACCTGTACCAAATTGTAACTGCCTTGTCCAAACTTTTGAGTGATGTTACGTAGCATCAACAAATTTGAAGTAACAATCTGTCACATTTCTTCTATTTATTGTTGTATATACGTACACGTATAAAAAATCAAATTCAGCAAATTTTATGCTGCTTTTATTTTCTGGTTCTTCACGTGCAGTTACCATATCTTTTGACAACACCGCAATTAACATTTAAATTGCTTTCTATTGATATTAAAAGGGAACCTCGAAAAATGCATGCTTTTCAAAATATAAACAATATGCAATACTTAAATGACAACATAAAACAAAGCATAGGTAAATCTATAATTTAAATATCCCTCACGCAGTTGAAGAAATTTCCTGTAGGTGAACTATGAGATGTTTAACTGTTATGTTTGTCTTTCTCATAATTGTCCTGTCTGCTTATTCACTTATTCATTAGTTTGTATCTTTTTGTTAAAAAAAAACATTATCCTACTTTTGGCAAAATCTCGAGATGAATCTTATTGTAATTTTTCGATAAAGGAATGTATTATATACATAAAAATTGCCAAAGCTTAAAATAAAAATTTATATCTTAGAAGATTCCACTGAATGGCTCTAAACTCTCACTGAGAAACAAAAATTGAACTGATTATCATTAGAAAAACATTTGATCTAACAAGCAAAAAATAGATATAGGAAAAATGTCACAAGAAATGATTTT
>CAJVQA010000329.1:0-36557 GCA_910591915.1 Cetraspora pellucida
TTACAGGTATCCTAACCCAATCGTTAGTAACAGTTGCCGTAATACGAATATTACATAGGTGATTATCCAAATTTTCGTCATCAATGGGATTTGAACACCCAACCTACCACTTGGGGGGTTGACAACCTGACCACTTCACTAGGTTGCCACACCCCACTTCTGTAATTGTAATGCAACTATTAGCTAAATATATTATTAATAAAATCCTAAATTACAAAATAAAACTAGTTTCAAATTCTAATCATGTATCCACTACACTTAAAATCAACCAATAAAATTTCTAAAAATTCCATTGATTAATTTTAAGTGCAGTAGTCATATGACTTTTAAGATATATTGTAGTCTGTGTTATGTAATAAGTTTAAAAATTGTAAACCATTTAATGCTATATTAAATAGATCGAGTTTCAGACATTTCATCAAGTTTTGAACTTGAAATCTTGGGTGAAACTAGGTTTCAAAAGTTTCACCCAGCCAAAAGTTTCAGTTTAGGCTGTAATACAAGTTATGCCTACTCAACCATATTAAAGATCAATTACCTTTACCAATTAGCTTTGCAAGCATTAACCAAAGCAATAAACCAAAATTATTTCAATTACAAAATGAAAAAATGAGCGTTCACAATATGTGTCTACTGTAGAATCCTAACAGCAATTTCACAAGTTGTAGCATCAGTGTTTTACTTTCAATTTCTTTAACTATAGGCAGTGTCACAAAATAAATATATACAATTTAGTGACTATTGTAATTTTGTTCTATGAGCCTCACTTTCATATTTGCCTTGTCATTAAGATGTCATATACCTTCCATCTTTGTATCGCAATAACCTGTTAATCTTACATTTATAGTATTAGGTATTACTATGTATTTTTAGTGGCTTAATATGAGAATTTCTCCTAGATGTGTATACATGATTGCATAATTTTAGCAATAAGAAATTAAAATATTTAACGGATTGTTCTCACCCTTAGTTTATCATTTAGTGTATGTTCTCTAAAATTGTCTCTAAATAAAGAATATACAAAAATACATTCTTTTATATAATAAATGCTTACTAATAATGTAAAATCCGAGTTCCATAATTTTTCATCAGATTTTTATATTCCTCTTACGTCAACCATCGAAGTTAAACTCAGCATAATTGTCGAAAGCTTTCTTATTCGATGGCAACACTATCCAGTTATGATATATCACTGTATATCCTGTACGTTAGCGTTATTTCAGTTTCCTAATATTAGAACAAAAAAATTAAACTGAAAATGTGCTAAGTTTAGAGTGCAAAATTCTGAAATTCAAAGTGAATAAATCAATTAAAAAGATATAAACAGAATAAAGCGAAATACAAAATAGGTACTGGCTTGACATGTGTTTTCTAGTAAAAAAAAAAACCAAAGTAGACTATAGAGCTGTAATAAAATCACAACAAAGAAGGTACCCATTACCAAGCATTTGACGAGAGGTCACTGAATTTGATTAGCTAAACACACATAATATACTAAATCAATACCCAAAAATAGAACCACAACAAAAAGAAATATCCTCCAAATATTAATCTAAACAATGGAGTGCAAGGGTCACAAATTTGTTATTTCATACGAACTCCGGATATTGTGGTTCACCAGCACCCAATGTTATATTCTTCTCAACATACTGTTCGTGTCTAACGCTCAAATGTCTTTACAAAAAAGTTACTGAACTGGTATACACAAAATAAGGTTTATTTTGAACTTTTGTGAAAGATTTCGTAATAGATTTTACTGCAATAATAATGGTGGATCTTAGTCTCACACGCGTGTCATATCTAATTAACGTGTTTAGTGTAACCAAGACAATCATATCATAATGAAGACATTCATATGATTGGCTAATTTATGTCGATCAAAATGTGATCATTGACCAATCAAATTAAACGAGTTTGTAGAGCAAGCGAAGCTTTATTTGCATAAACATCCTATTTTGATTCTTATCGTCTTCACTACAGACGAGTTACGATCCTTGAGAGATATTATTAACTGGCGCGCTGATGCTGATGCTGAAATTTGGGGACGTGATTTGAAAATATAAGCACTGCTAAAATCCACCTATACTCAATTCTAACCCTAAACACTAACCCAACCATAAAAAAAAAGGGGGGGAAATACCCCAACATTTTTTAAAAATTCATATCAAAATAGGTCCAAATTCCAGCATCAGTCGCGACATTAATTCTGTAATTGAGCAAATCATTTATATTCCTCTACTTATTGCATATACATATTTATATCCGCCACATAGAAAGACGTTCATGAGACTTATTAATTATAAACTCTATGTAAAAAACAACACTTTTGCATTCCCACTTGGCCTATATTATTAATTAAATAATAGGATTCTATCTATCTGCCTGTTATCTACCCAAAGATATTTATATCTATTATAATATCGTGTTAACTTATATACAAAATTAATATACATGTCACTATGATTATATCGACGCCTCAAAAAAATAAAGAAATTGACCGATATAAGCAGAGGTATTTTCATATTAAGTATGTAGATTCATAATTTTAAAAAATGTCGCTATGGCCAGATCTCGGTATATCCAGATTCAGATGTCGATATAACCAGAGTGATGTGTAAACGTTAAGATCATCGGAAGAAAATTTGTGTGCAGACCAGATTTCGTGAATTTAAATTTATTTATTATTTGCTGGACTCAGCTCTGATTATGTGTGTTATCAGGACTGTATACGACAAACAACAAATAATAAACTTAAGCCCGAAGTCTGGTTTTTCTTTGATTTGACAGAAGTTAAATAGAAAAGTTTCTTTTAAAATATAAACTTAAACATCTTGATTGTTTGTCTTTTGACTGTTCTTTGTATTCAGTACTTACATATGGCTAATATAGCAACAACTAGTCGAAATATTTGTTTCTAGGTTTACTGATCCTTATTGATCGTTTTACATAGTGAATGTGAATGTTCTTTTGAAGCTAGAAATGAAATTTACGGAGATTTTTGTTATGTTCTCAAAAAGTACTTTAAACTGTATAAATAAAGTACCCAGACGATTCAGCCAATCAGATGAAGGTTTTGTAAATGAAATACGAAATTTGGTGACTGGATGAGAACAGGTTGAACAATTATTACAAGCTTGAATGGTAATTGGCTGGTTTTTTGAATGGTCTATTCGATGCATATGTAAAGAAGTCGGGCTGAACTTTAACGATAGATTAATGGCGCAATCAATATTCAGCAGATCGGCCCGAATTATGGATGGACTTGGGCTAGTCACTTTCTGTTGCGATGGACCCAAATTCATTTCGATTTATGCGATTCAGGTATAAATATACGATCACCAGGTTGTAAAATTACCCTAGTTCCGTAACCAGGCTACCGAATAATTGATTGTGAGAAAAATTAATTGCAATTATTTGAATTCAATTAATTGATTGGTGGTGCAGCCACAATGAGTTATTGCAATTTAGGGTGTGATAAGTTAGTTGCGTGACGAATGAAAGATTAACTAATATGACTAATTAGTAAATTATTATTTGTCACGTACAATAATTCATCATACCTATATGCTAATGGCAATTCGTTGATTACGACAACAATTATAATCAATTATAATTGCGTAATAATTGAGTTGCAATTGATTTTTCGGTACGCTATTACTATTCCTCCCAAAAATCTCCGACAACTATGCTATTCTTCGACAGCTACCCCAGTATCGCCACCAAAATGTTGCTGTCACGTGAGGACTGGAAATTCTTTAAACTTCGTTTAGGTTAGGGTTAGGGTCTATGCTAATGCTAGGGTTAGAGGAGGTTTAATAGTAAAATCGTTCAAGGAAAACTTATTGTTAGATCACTATAGGTGGTTTCTTATGCTGCGTTTTGAGAAAACCCGATTTTTAACAAAGTGAATGTTTGTTTTAAATTTTACTGATCGTGTAAGGATCCACCTGATCTTGAAATCTGATTTGTTTGCGCCACAAAAACTTCACGTGACTGCAACATTTTGGTGTTTTACTGGGGCAGTTGTGGAAAATGCACCAATTAAATTATCGCTTACACTTATTTCTGCAAGTGATACAAATCCCAAAAAGAATTAGATGTCATAGTTGTAGTGGGTATTTTAATTATATAGATACTATAGTAGTTGTCAATATTTAAAAGTAACACTATTAGAACTAACTTCAAGATTGGTCTTTACAGTTACTGAATACTTTTCAGATATAAATTCCTTATGATAAGCAATTGAATGAGATATTAATATTAAACTCATTTTTACCAAGATGTTTATTATAGAATTAGGTGTTTCCATTAAATCTAAATATATTCCTAGGAGGAGTGGGTGACCTAGTGAAGTGGTCAGGTTGTCAACCTCCCAAGTGGTAGGTTGGGTGTTCAAATCCCATTGACAATGAAAATTTGGATAATTACTTATATAATATTTGTATTATGACAACTGTTACTAATGATTGAGTTAGGATACCTGTAATGGCAATCACATCAGCATGATTGGCAGGTTATAGGGCATCTGTGTAATGTTGGAGTTATACAGAGGAATGCAAATTAACAAATCAGATAACACAAACACTAGATAAGTCCTCATGGTCATGTAAATCTGTTGAAATTAGGTAACAAGAAGTCCATTTGAGAAGACCCAAATAGAGAGGTAGTTGGATTTTTGATGATTCTACTGTAAAGACTAGTTTGGTGAAATGGATACTAAGATCTAGTACCTAGTTATAGTAGTTGAATATACAAGAACTTCTGAGTTAGGAGTCTCAGAGGTATTACCAACTAGGTCATCAGAACAAACTAGAGAAAAAGAATATTAGACTGATCTGATATATCAATGGACTGGTTGTAGTCCTATATAGATTATTTGAATTGAGAATTTATTAAAAAGTCAGAAAAAAAAACAGAAGTATACTAAAGTACTAAGGTTATGCTATGATGTAGATGCTGAAATCTAAGTGAACTCTACAAGAACACAGTAGTTTAATGGTTAAATCCTGATTGCAAATGTTGATTCTGTTATAGTAATACCTAGGTCAATTGTAAAAATGAATACAAAAAACTCTAAGAAGTTTATCTTAAGGATAAATTAGTCCTAAGTTTGAGATGATAATCTAGGCATCTGGAATGACCCAGTGAATTAATACAAGTTACAGTTTTAGAAAGTTTAAATTGTAACACTCAAGCAAGATGTTAGATATGACAATTAGTGAAGAATCTTTAAAAAGACTCCTTAAATAGATAATATAGAAAAGTTACATGTATAGTTAATTGTACACTCTTTTGTAATGGTTTATTGAATCATAATACTAATAAGTAATTAATAAAAATCAAAAAACCAAAGAGGTCACCTTAACAAAAAAAAAAAAATACATTTCTAAATTTTTTTTGTATTATTAATAAATTTATTTCTAATATTACAAATAAAATAACATAAAAATACTAATTGCTTTAATATTTTTTCTTTTGTACTTTTGTTTTTTCTTGACAGATTGATCAATAAATATAACTCTTTAAAGAAAGACCCTATTTGTTGATATTTTGACATTATGAGCTTGCAAAGTTTATCAAATTCCAAATTGGTAATAGTTTGTTATATTCTCTTTTATAAAAAATATTTGTTATTATTCTTACAGTCTGTGAAAAAATTAAATTATTAGAATTTTTTGGTTCATGATCAAAAATTTCTGACTTCTTATCAGAAATTTTAAGCTTATTATCACATTGCACTAATACATGTTTTCAAAATTTAGTTGCACTTTTTGATATGATTTATTATAACAGTTTAAGCATATAGTATATCTAGTTTAAAATAATTTGACAAAGTATTGTTAGCTCAAACCTTAGAAATAATATTTTCAATTACTTTTTTTCATCTTTTTGACATTTGTTTCCTACATATAGTAATGGCACAAGGTCCTGTATGTAATGTTTTTGGCATTTTTGGCTTCTAAGTAAAGTATGTCAGTTTGTGGATTTTTTTTGAATTCTTTTGCATAGTTAACATTGACACTCTTCTAAAGCTATTAATTATATTTGCAATGAATTTTTGTTGGTAAAACGTTATGTTCTCAAAAAGTACTTTAAACAATATAAATAAGTTACCCGATCAATTGATCTACATCAGCCAATCAGACGAATTTATTCCTATGATGTTTTTCGCGTTTGTTTTGTTACACGAGATCCTGCGATTTTATTGGATCCGGATAGGGTCGGAAGTGATCTTCAGTCCGGAATTTTCTTGACATAAGGGTATTCCTAAAAATAGAAACATGTTATCCTTCTTTTCTTCGTTTTCTATAATAATAGTATTATAAACGATATTTTAAAAATAATGCAATATTATTGGTTAATTATCACGGGAGATCACGGGTAGATCTACAAAAATAAACCAATCAAATGAATGTTCTTCCATGATATTGATCTACATAATGCATACATCGAGAATGTAGCTTATGTAACACGTGATTTACATTATGCCACGTTAGCGAAATTATCCATCATTTGGTCCCCAAATTTAAATTTTGGTTATCAAATTATATATTAATCATCCAATTTTAAATCTCAAAAAAGTTTTTCGGACTTCTATTCTGTATTAATAACGAGTCTAACCCATTTTTCCTCACAAGCTAACCGGGATTATATGCCAGTATGTTTCCAGTTTCAAGTACACAAAAAGAAAACATTATTCTTCATTACAATGAGTTTAAACACAGTATACAAAGTGTAATATTGAAATCAATGCTTGCACCGTATCATAGTATAATGCATTTACCATACTGTACGTGTAAAAATGCTCAGGTGAAAACTGCATTAATCGTGAGAAAATTCCCTAAGCGCACGATATAAATAAGGAACGTATACAGTCAAACCTCTCTATAATCACACCCTTGGTTTTAAGAATTTGGTGCTTATAAAGAAATTGTGCCTATATAGAGGTTAAATTTTATAAGTGTCATATAAGTTGGTTTTATGGCTATAAGCAAATGTGACTATAGAGAAGAAGACTATAGAGAGGTCTGACTGTATTGATTTTTTTTTTAATTTGTCATGGTGGTTTCCCGTTGTGCAATATACCCGATTATTTTGTCGTTTTAGAACTTTGGTCTTTTAATCAGTGTGGTATGGCACTTAACAGACCAGTAAATTTTATATTGGACGAATTATATTGAATTTGTCAAAAAAAAAAAAACTGGTTTGTTATTTAAGCCATATAAATTCGATATCATAATTTTCATAACATAAAACTTTTAAATTACATATATAAAAATTTTATAATTCTTTAAAACCACCCGGTTATCAAAACATAAAAATAAATTTTTTAAAAATTTCACCTGTCCAGTTAAGAAAATCAATTACAGCTGTTCTCATAAATTTTGAAACATAAGGTGAAAAATTAACTGAATGATTATCTGGCAGATTCAATAAGTTCGTGATGAGCAATTATGTAATAATAAATTTGCGTCAGGTCAGAATTTAAATACAGAGTTTCATTAGGGTTAGATTGAAAACTTAAGTTAGGGTATTAGCGAGGTTATAGTTATTATAATTTGACGTATATATTAGTTTGACGCCAACGTACAGTATATACTGTAATATCATAAGTTTATATTAAAATCTAATCGCACATAGATTTCAAGACTTACAAAGAAAGGAATAAAGAAGATAAAGATAATCATTATATGTATATTGAAAACTTTTGAATAAAATAATACAATATACAACTTTTTACTTTTATTTCGTGATTATAATTCTTAACACAGGTTTGACAAATGTTAATAAAATCCTGGTTGTTTGAAATTACAACTCGAGTTAATCCAGTCAATAAATTCTTGATCAGATCGAACTTTTTTTTTTTTTATTAATGCCTACTTGTTAATGTATTTGTTATGAAAGCTAATTTTAATTCAGAACCTTTTTTTATTAAGATCCATTAGTTGGTAAGAACAATCTTCACCATAAATTCTCGTATAGACTAAACACACCAAAACATACCGGGCATGCATTTGAACGAAAACCTGATCGATTTGTTCATATAACTAGAATATTTGACCAGCTTGACCAATGTCAATGATGCTTGACTGGTGGTCAAATGGTTGAATTGGTCTGGTCATCTCAACACTGGGTACAACCTATCACTATGTTTATTCGAAATCAACTTAACCATTAAATAGATTCTACAGTAACGAAAATTATTTTCATCTCCATAATTTTTGTATCTAGCCGATCAGATAAACACAAAAATCGCGTTCTAAATTTAGGGTCATGAAATTCTACATAAATTTATTTATTAACCGTTTAATAAAAATACAATAAAGAAAACTATACGAGACAGTACCAAAAAGAATTTAGAAGTAACTAGGGTCAAACATCCATATATGTACACCCTTGAGACCGACCATAAGTGTGCATTTATAGAGAGTAGTTTTATAAGTGTTATTATTAGTTGGGACTGAGGTATAAGGTACAATTATAAAGGGTGTGCATCAGGGACGTGTGGATTTTGTGTGATTTACTGCGATTTTAAGGAATATAAACTTATAGATTTTATAAGTGTAAATTCCTTAGAAACACCTTAAATCGCAAGCTCCACACGTCCCTGGTGTGCATATATAGAGGTAAAATCATGATTTTTATGCACTGCTCTCACAAACTTGTACGTACATACAAAAAGTCCCAGCGTTACCATCAATCGTCACATGGCATTCCCCCAACTTATAATTCGGTTTTCCAATCCTTTATTTTTTGGAATAATAATATTATTATTATTATTTAGAAGGAAAGGCTTTTTTAATCGTTTTCTAAGAGACGAAACAACTATTGTTAGGCATAATAAATAGTTAAGCATATTCTTAATAGCGGTACTGAAAAATTAATTGCAACAATTTTTATGTAATTCAACTTAATTTCAATTTTTACCTTTACTATAAATTTTGCGATATTGTAAATTTTAACAAACTGAAAAACTGATCATATTTCAAATAGAGACATAGATGAAGACGTATGGTTACGTCTAAGTGACGTGTCGTCACGTCAAAAGTGCCGAGATGACGTAGATCATAATAATTGACCTTTGCCGTAATCTAGTTACGGCAATAAAAAATAGTTGCGTCTAACAAGTTATTTACAGCCGTTTTTATAATTCCTGGAACACATAAAAATTAACTGAATGAATTTTCAGTCGATTCGATTGTGATTTCGACATAATCAGTACATGGAAGAATTTTGAACCACATGTAATTCTTATTTAGAAAGGTCGATACAGGCAATCTTATTAAAATTTTGATTAAAGTGCATGCCCAACATGTTTGATGTATTAGTTTGTACGAAAACTCATGAGAAAATAACCAATAAAACTTAGCAAGAAATCTAGAAAATTAAAGTATAGCCCTCCAAATTATCATAATAATAATTTTACATTCTAACCAATGTTCTGTACCTAATTGTATCTCATACAAATAACAGTCTGATTCTTTTTTCACTAAAGTATCATTTAGATTTAGTAAACTCTGTTCTTCTAAAATAACAGAATTTTTTTTTCAATATGTTACATCTTTGAAAAAGCTTAAGACATCTACTTACTTTGGCGATTTTTTGAATTGTTAAATTTCTTAATTATTTGCCAGCGAAGTTGCTTTTAAGGATAATATTTCTGTATTAAACACAGAGATATACATACGTACTAGTCCTATGCCAAAGTTGCCAACTTAATCGAATCAGTCGAAAAATCGCTCTGCAAATTTTTACTGAATGTTATAGCATAAATCAATTATAATGGCATGAGCCAAATGTTACGGCACATGCCAAGTGTTATGGTACGTTATGGAAAATGTTAGTTATGGCTTTTTGACATATCGTCACGTATTTGAGTTACGTCCAATTGACGTTAAGAACAGTTACGACACTAACATATGTCTGCATCTATAACGCGGACAAACTCAAAACTATAGTAGTTTGGGATCTGACCAGCAAGTATAGGCCGTTTTATGCGCAGATTATGCTCTACGCGAAATATGCCATCGCATATGCTTCGATAAAATCAGATTTATGCTATATGTGCTAGTCCTAATATGGATCAATGGACATGAAACTATGTCATATTTTTTTAATTGGACATACGTAGCTACTAGTTCAAAACTTGATTTGGGTAATAAATTCTGTTTGTTAAATGTCTGCTTATACGTAGTGCTGTAGTGTTAAAAATATTATAAAAATATTATGATCTTTAACAGTGAATAGCTTCTGATCTATTGGTTCATTTTGGATAGTTTACCACCAAAACAACAGTCTTAATAGGACGATTCTAACGAGACTAAATTGCTAAGATCATTATAAAAATGGTTTAGAATTGGTTGGACAAGTTCCAAAAACCTATATTAATAGCTATTTTGATACTCAACATTACTACTGGATATAGTCAGCTGATATTTTCACATTCATTTTTGATATTTTCACATCCTTTTGCCTTGAGCTACGTATTCCTCAATTCGTACAGCTCACACATACAATTAATTTTGGTAGATCAAAAGAAAGGTACGTACATAACGGTGCAAAATATCTAAGTAAATAGGTCCTAATATTGTACATAGCTATCCCTGTGTATAATCTAAATATCTGATATTAAATAAATGATTTTTAAATTTTTTGCTTAGTGTATAATCATATAGGACATTGATTTTTCTACCTGGTATATAACCATGTAGTGCTATACATATTTCTTAAATTATCGACTTTATTGATTCTCATATGCTACTTGTCTCTATAAGGAGATTGTTTTTAGATTTCTTGTGCCATACGTATGTACTTTAATCAATTAGCATTGGTAAAGTACCATATAGTACTTCGTACTAGGGTATCCAAAATTCTGCATTTTTACTCGCACATAATTGTACACAGCTAATTCGGCCGGCGCATTACGTCTCTATAGTACGTACAGATTTTGATTTGACTTAAAACAATTGTCGAGTATTATTTCGGGCCAATAATAAGCCACACCTTAATTTCTGGAGATCAAATTTCGCAAATTTTGCAATTACAGAATTCTGGGCTGCCTAAACTGCATGAATCTGGACTCTCCAGTTCATATAACATTTATATACACTTTCTTAACTACGTATTGTTAGTTGTGACATATATAATTCCTTAATTTTAATCGAAAAAGGTACTTAAAAGAATTTTAAACAATTAGCATTGGCACAATACCTTATAGGTTCCGTACAGTATCCAGTGTGATGCATGTTTTTATTTATTGAAAAAGTTGAATCACGCGTATTAAAAATCGTATGTTTGCATAAATGGTATTTTAAAAATTGATCTACATTATGTCACACCAGGTACTATATGGCTGTACATACGTAGTAGTTAATAGTCCAACACCCAAAATGTAGTAATAATTGTTTAATTATTGGTGCTTTGTATGACAGATTATACAGTTTTCACTAGTTTTAATTATCGTTATCATGCTATGAAATTAATTATTTTTCATTTTTGCAATGGAATCAGAATCACCCACAATGAATAGATTATCACTCTCAAATTATCTGGATTCTTGTCCCAAAAGATTTGGATATAGGTTAACTGAAGATGCACGGCAAAAAATACTCGAACAACTATTTTCAGAGTTCTGGAGATCTAACGAAGAGTACAAAACTTTATTTTTTCCAAATGGTTTTGTAGAGGGTCCTAAGATATATAAGCTAAGTCGTATCGACGGGGAAGAAATGAATGAGTACTCTCCCTCACATAAAGGAAAAGCATGTGGTCACGTCTTTAGGAAAGGTGAAAGCATATATCGCTGCAGGTGAGAAATTGAAAATCTATCGTGTACCTCTCAGATCTAGAACTAAATAGTCCATATGAGACTATTTTAATTGTTTAAGAAACTGTTAAATGGCTAGATAGTTTATACCCTGTGTGTTTAATAACTTATTAAAGGTTAACTTACATCATACTTAATATATATTGTTAAAAATACCATTGTTAAAATGAAAATTAATTTTCTATGAAAATTGTTAATTAACTGGATCCATTTTTTCATTTAATAGAAATTGTGCACTTGACGACACATGCGTTTTTTGCTCTCGTTGTTTTCATGCTTCAGATCATGAGGGACATGATATTACTTTTTCTATTAATTCTGCTGGATCTGGTGGTTGTTGTGATTGTGGTGATACGGAAGCCTGGAAAATACCTATCCGATGTTCCTATCATACATTAGATACATCATCAGATTTTAACAACTATGAAACGATACAATATGAGGAGCAATTGCCACCTGATCTCCTTAATTCTATTCATGAAACTGTTTCCACAGTCCTTGATTTTATGTTAGATTCATTAACAGCTTCTCCTGAGGAGATGAGCCTTCCTCTTAATGAAGAAGAAATTAGGCGGGATGCTTTGAAAGCAGGTTATTCTATTAGAGACGCGACAAATAATGCTGAAGAGGAAAAATTGTTCGCTGTTGTGCTTTGGAATGATGAACACCATTCTTTTGATGAGGTAATAGCTCGAATCGTGGAAGCAACTCAATGCAGTCAAGCTGATGCAAAACGCATGGCAGAAACAGTTGATTCTTATGTATGTAATTATATTATTTTTTATTAACTGTTTAATTAATAAAAATTTTCTCAAATATATGTCTTGGCGAGTGAACTCTTTATTGAATTCCATTATGAACCTCTAATTATTAATCAGGGACGTGATATCGTCGAAATATCTGAAGATATTCCTCGACTTATTAACATAGCAAGAACTATATCATCTATAGGCTTGGCAGTCACAGTGAGATCTGCACGGGATACTTTTCGTGAAGGGATGTGCGGTCTTTTCATTGATTGGTTAAAGGATCTTACTGGTGGAAAAATTGGTAAAAATTCTATAATACTTAAGGAGATAATCTGTGAAGAGCTTTGTAAAGAGTGGAAAAGACCTCGCCGCGTTAAGGTAACCAAAGAAAAATCAAAACATATCGATGATGCGTTTGATGATAGGCAAAATGAAAATATTCAAACGGAAAATGGAGATATGAGTGACGATGAAGTAATGGTATTTATAGATCATGATAATGGCATGAATATCGAAGATGATGCATCTACTGAGTGTAATCAATCTACCGAGTACAATATTGATGATGATATATCAATGGATGAAGAATCAAACGATACCATAGATCTTATGGATGAAGATGAATATATATTATGCCAATCTATCGAAGATTTCAAAAAGGAACTGCGACTAGATAAGTTTTTACTATTAGATTTAAGGCTTTGGAAAGAGGCAAGAGCAGGTCTCAGGGAGTTATATGTAGGGTCTTTGATTGTGAATCGAGAATATAAAAAGATTTTGGGTAATTTTAATTTATTATTGGAATGCATTTTGTGTGTATTGTCACTATCTGATATTCATTCGTCTTGGCTCTTTTAGGGATTCGGTTTGCTCGCAATTATGTCAAGCTTGCAAAGGCATTTCTTACCCCCGATCGTGAACCTGAGCATTCTATTGTCCTTTTCTCTGTTCAACTTTTTACTGTACCTTCTATATCTACTATCCTTGTCACACAATACAACTTCCTTTCTACAATATTTTCAATACTTCACACATTTTTCACCTCAGATACAGTTGGTGGTCCTATAAATTTACATGCAAAAATCGATTGTGATTCTGATAGTTTTAAAAATCGACGTTATTTTCACATATTTCAAGATCTTCGGTACATAATTAGCAACGATATCGTAAAACAGGCAGTTCCAAAACAATATCATTATCTGACCCAATATCTCGATTTGATTACTTTATTCCAAGGAATGAACCCTAATATACGTGCTACTCAGCAACATGTTGAATATGAGAATGAGAGCTGGGTAAATGCATTCAATGCTACTTTGCAGATAGCCAAAAGTTGCCGTCAATTTTCCGAGTGTTACGCTGTGGATACTGTAACGTTATGTATGACTATTCACACAGTCTTACAAAAATTATATGAAATATGTGTGAGGAATGGCGATGATGGGGACAAAATGGATGAAACAAGTGATGAACATCAAAAGGAGGATGATGTAATTCCTAATTTGGTAACATCCCCTCCTAGTTCACTTGGGCCACTTGCAAAGACTGCCAAATCATCGGATAAAAGTGATGATAAGGATGGCATTGATTCCCCTATACGTGAGCCAGAATTTCATGACGTAACTTTTCCACAGAATAATTACTTAATTTCTTTCAAAGTTATAAAGTTTGAAGTTGCTTCACAGCCTATAAGCTTTCATCACCCATTACACTGGTTTTTGGCTGAATTGCTAGAACACGTAGATTTATTGGATGACGAGATTTTAAAACAACATGGGTGGGATAACTTTCAGAATATGATAATGGGATTTGATGTTGGAAGCGGGGAATCAAATTTAGTAATTCAAAAGACTATAGAAAAAATTTTGAGTGTTCTAGACTATCCATTGAGAGGTAAGTATTATAAACTATTTGGAACTCCATTTACAAAATTCTTTAACTATCTTTTTTTGAATAGTGTTGGTACTACTGGCTCAGATTCGAGCTGGATTATGGGTGCGAAATGGTTTTGGAATTCGCGGCCAAGTAAGTATCCCATAGAATATCGTGAATATCGCGAATATCGCGAATATCGCAATATCTTTTTGCGAAATTCTATTTTTAACCCATCATGTGATTCTGTGGCTGATAAAATTTTTTATTTCACCAACGGATATCGAGTCTGCCGAATTTTGATTGCATTATTTTAATCAAAGGAAAATAATCGTAACACCAGCCACATATTACATGCTGGGTTAAAATGACCCGGACAAAATAGAAAACATCCACCCTGGTCACGTGATGCGTTAAAATAACCCAATATTTATATGGCTTAATATCTATTTATTTAAATTATAGTGTCATCATTATCGAGAGTTTTCCCTCCGAGAAAATACTTATGATGAGGACATCTTTCTTATTCAGACTGCAATGGTTATTTTGGATACAAATTTGGTTCTCGCTACTATCTTGGACCGATTTGACCTTGTAGATTGGTTTAATGGCGGAACTACGCACAATATATATGATACTTCACAATTAATATTCGTTGCGGAAGAGCTATTAGCACTCTTGATTATTTGTGTCAGTGAACGTGCTAATGCTGCTGGATTAACCGTTGAACAAGAAATTAGGCGAGAAATAATTCACGGGTTGTGTTTAGGTTCCATAGCATATTCAGAATTGACAAAACGTATACCAGACCGTCTTACACAGGATCCACTGTTCGACGAAATACTAAAACAACTTTCTCATTATCGTTCCCCGGATACATTAACTGATCATGGGCTATATGAGCTTAATGATCAGTATTTTGAAGAAGTAGATCCTTACTTTATACATTATTCGCGAAACAATCGAGAAGAAGCAGAAGAAGCTTTGAAAAATAGAATAAAGAAAAAAATGGACAATTTCGAAAAACAAAGTACACCATTAATCATACCAAAATTGATTCCAATTACCAGTGGACCCTACGTACGGTTAGGAAATATGCTTCATGCTCGTCTGTTGAACCAAATAATATTTTATTCTCTTTGGCACGTTAAAACTGAAGAAAAAATTAAATCAGACACGCTGATAGATGAAGCGCTTCATCTAGCTATGCTAGCCTTGTCAGACGAAAATAATGATATTATTCGGGAAAACAAGCGGAAGGGTAAGCAAAAAGTCATTGATTCCCAGATATCATCAGATATTGATGTAGGCATGCCTGGGTTAATGTATTACGCCACATTCGATTACTTCCATGGGGCGAAAAATAGTGTAATGGAGGCTCATGGCACAAGCTTATTAGAATTGTTACTTCAATTTTCTTGTGAGCAAAGTTTCAAAGAATTTCATCACAAAATATCTTTTATTATCAATAAGTTTGAACAGCTGGGTAGTGATATGGCTAAAATGGTCATCTCTAAACATCATGAGAAAATTCGACTCGAATCGCAATCAAAAACGGGAGAGGAAGATGGGCTTTCAGAATATGAACGGAAAAAACAGGCCGCTAAAGAGAGGCAAAAAAAGATTATGGAACAATTTGCCATTGCACAAAAAAGTTTTATAGATAAGCATGAGGAATTATATGATAATGATGAAATGGATCAGGATTGGGAAATTCCATCTACCGGAGATCAATTAGAAGTTGATACTATAAAAAGCTCAGAGAATTTGTGGTCATATCCCACAGGAACTTGTATAGTTTGTCAAGAAGAAACTAATGCATCATCGCTTTATGGTATATTGGGACTTGTTCAGCCATCCAAATTATTGCGACATATTCCATTTGATGATAAAGATTATGTTTTTGAAGCGATTAATTGTTCCGAGAATTTAGATCATAAATATGATCGTTCAGTCCCGTATGGAGTTGCATCTTTAGCTTGTTTAGGAGAGTCTGGATCATCAATTCCATCTGGTCATTTTTCAAGTAAAGGTTTCCCTTCACATTCTTGCCGATTAGGATCATATGCTTCGACCTGTGGACATTTGATGCATGTAAAATGCTTTGATACTTATTTCTTGTCACTGGAACAACGTCATCAGCTACAATTAGCAAGGAACCACCCAGAAAATGTCAATCGTAAAGAATTCATGTGCCCATTGTGCAAGAGTTTGGGTAATGTCTTATTTCCAGTCGTTTGGAAAGTAAAAAAAGAGATTCATTCTGAAAATTTAGGCGAAAGTGGCGATTTCGAATCATGGTTGTGCGATAAAATCGGTTCTATCATAGAAAGGTTTGATGTGAATGTTGAGTTACTTGCATCACGATCACTTGTTCCGCTTTCAGATATCGAATTTTCTCGTCGCAATTCATCATTTCCTCCTGGAACATCTACTGACAACCGAGATTTTACTAATAATACTGGATTACCAGCACAGACTAATGCTATTGCCCAAACAATTCCTAACCAACAAAGGAGGAATAGCAATGGTCCTGGTAGACTTAGAGACGCGTTTACTCAAATTGTGCAACACATGCTAAGAACGCCGACCACACAGGATGTGCCTACTACTGTTACAGATGAACTATCAGCACTTTCGACTCCAACCTCGTCTAGAACTGATGGATCCACAACTTCTGAGGATGAAGATCAGGAGACAATACGTAGGATGTACAACCGCTTAGTAGAAGTTGTACAGATCTCATATCAGAACATTTTAGGTGATATTTCTCGTCAAAGTACGCGGCATATAAGTGCTGAGTGTATTTGGGATTTATTTGGTTACACGATATCTTGCGTGGAAATATATCAACGAGGTGTTGGTGAAAATCTTCCAGGAACCACCATAGTTGACAGCTTAAGTACACAGACACTAACTATTCTTAGAATTCTTTCGGAAACTATTACTACTTATATTAACACAATGTTAACCGGTGAATCTGATGAGGCAGATTTGAAACAAATGGCTTCCTATAGAATTCATCAAATATTTTATGGACACCCTATAATACAGCAGCAAGAGAGCACTACGATTTCTGATTCTATTAATGATGAATCAATACGGACTCATGAGAAATCTGATTCAGGTTTATCAACAAAGACAAAACCTTTGTTACTAGAGGATCCCTTTTTATTACTTGTTGAATGTAGCATGAATATGACATCAGTAGTTGAAGATGAAATTAACCATTTTATACGAATATTATTTGTAGCAGAAGTCATAAAAATAATAATTTCTGCTACTGAATCAGCGACAAATAACAAGACTAGGGCTTGGAGAGATGAATTATGTCTTAAAAAAGATTTGATCACTGAATATGCGCTTTCAGAATCAAAAGATTCCTCGATTAGGGACTTTGTTTTATGGGTATTACAGCTAGTTGGTAACGATGGACATGGTGTCATAAATTTCTTGGACGACATAGGAGAGTTATCATATCTAAACATTATTAGAAAATTCTGTCTACCTTATTTGAGAAAATGTATAATTCTATTACATTCGAGGTTTGGCCTAGTGTTTTTTACTCAAACACCGGATGCAATGGAAACAGAGCAAAATGAGTTTACAAGATTGAGCAAGTTATTAAAACTTCCTTCGTTGGAGGAGATTTGTTCGTTAAAAGAAACAAACCGAAATATGCTTGCAATTATCGCAGGTTGGTGTAATCATTTGAACATTCTTAGGAAAGAACCACCATCTATAGCCGGCTTGTCGGGAAATCCAAATGATTCCAGCAATTCACAAGAACCATTGGCTGTCACAATCAATCATCCAGCCATATTCGAATTGGTAGGATTACCAAAGAGATTAGATTCTTTAGTCGAAGAAAGCATGAGAATAGTATGCAAAAAATGTAAAACTGTGCCGAATGACCCGGCTTTGTGCTTGTTATGTGGTACTTTTGTATGTAGTCAAAGCTATTGTTGTTCCGATGAGACTCGTGGTGAATGTTACATTCATGCCAAAAGGTAAGATTCTAAAATATATCTTTTTATTTCGTATTCCAATTTAACTTATTAATTTTAAATGTCATTAAATTACATCAGCTGTGGTGGTGACATAGGAATCTATTTGCTTGTTAAGAAGTGTGTAATTCTATTACTTCATTTGGAAAATGGATGTTTTCAGAATGCACCATATCTTGATACTCATGGTGAAGTGGATTTGGGATTAAAGTATGTAATTTTATGGATATTTTGAAAATATTTATTATTACAATTGCTATATTAATATATTTTTTTTAGACGCGGCAGACCACAATTTCTTAACCAAAAGCGATATGATGAGATTCGTAGGTTATGGTTAACTCATGGTGTACCGATACATGTTGCAAGAAAAATTGAACAAACGTTTGATTTGGGAGGATGGCCAACTATGTAAAAGATGAATGGTTGAAGTTTTATTTTGGAATTATGCACATTTTCTCTTACTGTTTAAAATTTCAACATTTATTTATTTTGGCTTGTCAATAATATAAATATTGTATGATATAAAACATCTAATACTGTATGTAAAGTTATGATGTAAAGTGCTATCGTGCGTGTAAAGAATCCTACACTTTCTGTATATTTTCCTTTTATTAGTAATATATTTAGCTTTACGTATAACAAAAAACATATGTACATATATGATTTTTTGTGTCTCAACTTACTGTTTGCCACTGCTTATATAGTATATTCCGAAAATAATATTTTGCCACATAGAATACACCGTTTCCACGAATGATGTTGCTTGAAATGAAGTTTTTGAACAAGACCCCGAGTACCGTAAGTAGTGGTCAACGGTATTGTTTTTACAAAGAACAGTTTGAACAATGACATTATAAAATCACCTTTAATTAGAAATTTACCTTTGAAATTATAATTTCTTTGGGATGGCTATCCATATTGAGTTGAAATTTTGTATAGTTAACGTAAATTTAATTGAATTATCGTTAAACGTGGTAGTTTATTTTTATTCTAATGTCGTACGTTGTATGTATGAGATTATGAAATATAAATTTCATTTCTCGTCTTTATCACACATCTCAAAAATCCCAACAAAACTTTATGAACTTGGGTACAATTATCAATTTGGTATCGGAACCGTGATCCTAATACTATACATGCAATATTATATATTATATATATTTTATTCAAATTCTAAGCAAGGATATTTCAATAACTACCTACCTAAAATCGTTGAAATTTGTTCTTTTCAATTCCATGGATTCATAGAAAAAAAGGTCATTTTTAATAGATAAATCATCAAGATACCATCACTTAAAGTTTGGAAAAACTTAGCCGTAATCATTGTTTTGATAATTGGCTAATGTTTATTATTTTAACTTTGAATAATGACGTCTCAATAATTACTTGAATATCGATGAAAATTTTTTTATTCTAATCCTATAAATTCATAGAATTAAACTAAAAAAAAATTCATCGATTTCAGTTAGGTAGTTATTGAGATATCCTCATCTAATGGACTGCGGTTAAATTCTTTTCCAAACTTTGAGTGATAATATCTTGATAATAATCACCTAAAATCAATAAAAAAATTTTTTTGTATTTTAATTCTTATGAATTTATAGAAATTTTTTCATCAATCTTAAATAGATAGTTATTGAGATATCCTTGCTCAGAATTTGAAAAATATATATAATTAGGGTCGCGATTAAACCAGGAGCTAGAATTGTTAATGGAGTAGCATACTCCGGAGTACCAGAGTGAACCCAAACCAAGTTGGAATTGGTTGAGGAATACCCATTAACTATCCTACCAGGAAAGTAGTATTATCGTGCTTGAAGTTAGCATCTGTTTGAAAGTTGTAACTTAAAGTGCCTGAAGTTAAGAAGATCTAATTTCAGGGGTTAATTTTAGTTAGTGTGTCTAAATTGGTAATTCCGTGACAAACTTTATATCTGTAAATATAGCAATAGTACGTATACATTTCTCTTATGCAGTCTATTTCAAATTAGTCAATATCAAAGTAGTCAATAGATTAAACTTGTGATACGTATAAGGATGAGCATTTATTTAAACAAGGTTTTAAATTTACTACGTATGTCACATGGCCTACATAGCTTTGTATGAAATTCTCATTATCTATAAGAGATTCTTTGAGTAGTGATGAACGATAAACAATCAATGGGTTTCTCACATAATATACCAATGATAAAATATCTTTGACAGTATGGTGAAGTATAGGTAATTCCTTTAATAAAATATTAATTGATTACAAAGTTGGGCACGTACGTAGAAATTTTGAGTGTTTACATATGGATTTTAAATTTCCTAATTTGTTCAAAAGTAGCAATAACGATAATAAATATTTGAGTTGTTTAAATAAATAAATGATATATGCTTTATTGATATGATTCATACCATTCGTTGATCTATAGAAATTCAATAAACGACACACACACAGATCGCCATTTTAGATGGCAGTTAACCAGATTATAATTTCGCGTTCACAGATAAATCCCGTTGATCTTTTTTTAAAAGATGGTAAGTTAATATGGATTTTTTAAGTATACATAACTTATTAATCAATTATACTTATATTTATATAAGTTATATATTTTATTTAAGTTGACCAATATACTTATATGTTTAAATAATTGCAGACTATTTAAAATTATTTGACTTACTCAAAATACGCATATTTTATTCACTAGTTTTTGTAATGAGAAATGCATGCAATTCAAAAGATAAATATAGTGAGTGATTCAAATTGATGATATTTATTTAATAAATAAGCGATTTAGAATCATGAATATTTATTATTTAATTGATAATTCACAAATGAATAAGAATGAAATGTTACTTATAAAAATTACTAATAGTATCCAAATATACATTTCTTGCGAATTATAATAAAAATATCATAAATTTTTGAATACAAGTTTTCTAAACCAAATAATTATATTATTAAAGATTTAATATATTTTCTAAAAAAAAAAAAATAGACGAAATCATCAAAATCATATTGTAATAAAATAATACTTGGTTGGAAATGTGTATTTGAAATTGCAATAAATTTATATATAAATTTTAGAGGATTTCTATTTGCACATTAGTGTATGAAACACAGGTTCTATATAACTTAAAATTTTACTAATAAAACATCCTTCGGAGCTCTAACAAAAAAAAAAAAAAGCTCCGTGAATTTTTAGTATAAATTATACCCTAACCCGAACCTTAAACACCAACCTTAATCCAACTTTAAGTAAATTAAATTTTGTTTTCTTTTTAATTTTGTGTTAAACAGATTTAAATAAATTATACTACTGTGTACATACACTAGTATACACTAGTGTATGTTTCGAAATTTCCCATTTATTTGTGAATTATATCAATTAAAGTTATTTTTTTAAAGCTGTTATCAAAAGGATGTAGATCATCATATCACGGGAATAATGATTATGTTAAGGCTTAAATCGTAATTAGCTAAAGCTTATGTATGGCAATCATTGGGACGGTTCGGTTCATCACTACTGCACTACAACAGGAGGGAATGTACCCGATTCAAAGTGAATCCCATACATGGTGTGATCAATTAAACTAATATAAATAATTTCTTTGGATCGGGTACGTTCCCTCCTGTTCTGCACTACATAAGAAATTCTCAGATTTCCCGAATTTTCAAAGCCAGCTCTAATTGAACTTCAATTTTTTACTAATCAGAATTTCAATTTCCCGCATAGGTATTGGAAACATCTTTTTGAAACAGCTGTAAGTGGGAAAATAAAAGTTTTAGGAAAATAAATGATTATCATGATTGTCAGAAATGTCAAGAAAATGATTTTCGGGAAAACCATAACCCGTAACACCTGATGTGAAAATCGGTATAGCCTTTATCAACAAACATTATCTATACTCAAAAAGCGAGTAACGCTCCAAACGTAAGCGTGGTTGATATAATCTTTTATAATAATGATCGAACATAACGATTCTTGATATATATAACAAACAAGAACTCGAATACGCATCAAGTTGTTTGGGAGGACAATTTGATTATCCAATTTGTTCGTCTTACGCTACAGTTGATGATCATAAAAACAACGGAGATCATAAAAACAACGATAACAACGCAATGATAGGAAATAGGGGTACAGTCAATATGTTGGTCCAAAAAGAAATGCCTATATGTTCTCAGTAATAGAAAATGAACCTGATTCTGTAATATGTTTCTGTAATATTCACAATTTCGAATAATAGCTTTCTAAAAAATTTAGCATTCTATAGCTATACATGCTATAGCTATATAGTATGCCATTGGCAAAAATTCATGTTAAGCCAGGGTGGGAGAAGTCTCATTCTGTTCTGTTCGGTCCTATTCCATAGAAGTTCGAATCATATCATGTGAAATTTACTAAACTTAATTTTCGAACTATTTCTATACATATGCGAACTGCACACATATGTATGTAAATACACGTTCGTATTATTTTTAGCATTAAGTATAATTGTGATAGTATTATTATAGAACCAAAACCGAAGTCCCCAGTCAAAAACAATGACTTGTTTTGGGACTTTGGTCTTTTAAATTTGTTATTTATTAAAAATTCAATTTGAATTATAATTTCGAGGATTTACGATTTTAAAAAACCATCTGATTATTCAAAACAAATTTATTTATTTTTTTTTTTATTAAAAAAAACCAATTACTTTTGATATTTTTTGGTTAGCAAATCACATCATCAATAATATAATTTTACTACGTAACCGTAATAACGTCGTGCCTAATTTTTTAATTTTTGAGGATGCCATTGGCATGCCACAAATAGGCATGACAAATAGTAGCATGCAAAAGATCATGTACGTACCTTCTGCGTTCTAGCAAAAAAAAAACAAGATTTCTTCATATATTTTAACTTAATATTAACTCTAAAATATCTTTACTAGGAATGGACCTATATGCAGGCCGTACATTAATCTACGCATGAAATTTTGGGATTCTGCGCAGAATTTTGACATACGTAGTAGATAATGTTTGTAATTCAGATAGCATAAGCATAATAAGAACATTTGAATGAATGTACAGTACATAGCTAAAATTGTTTGGAAAATTTAAAAAAGCTATGTGCATTTAATACGTACGCAGACCTGCATAAAAAATTTGAAAATTTTCGACTTGTCTATTCTAATCTTTACTACGAACCTTAATATTATATTTACTCTACTTAACTCATTCTATCTATTCTCTAAATATATATTCAAAATAATTTGAACTTTTACTTCTATCTAGGGCGACTAAGAAGAACGTTCACAGTATATTGTAATTGTGGCCATGATGAGCTTTCGATTCTCTAGTTTTTATCCCACTTAGTAGAAACGTATCAAACAAATTTAATATTATAAAAAAGATTCATAACTAATTCTTCATTTAGAAATAATAGACCTCTTAATCCATAACATCGTGTTTAAAATGTAAAATATTTCCAACATCCACTTGGTAAATCGACAAATAAATTCCATAAAACATGGAAAAGTAAATTCTATATTATACTCTTCTATCTAAAATACAACGAGTCAAATGTTGGTTGTAAAAAAAATTGTCGTGATGATCAAAATAAAAACAAGAAAAATCTAAATATTTATTTCATAAGTTTGCAGATCTACAAAACAATTACCTCATATGATGAAATTCGTTTGATTGGCTGATGTAAATCAATTGCCCAGATAACTTATTTATATGCTTTAGAGTACGTTTTAAGAATTCAAGTGTAAAAAAAAAAATTTTGCATAAATCGGTTCTTTTAAGTGTTAAAAAAGCCACCTTTAAAAATAATCTCTAATAATCTCTAATTTAAGTTAGTAGCGACTTGAAGAAAAAAACTTAAAGGTAATTTTAAATTGCTTTTTCAAAACAGAATGTTTCGTTTAAGAACTTTATTATTATATTTCAAAGTAACCTTTAAAAAACACAACGTACCTTCTCTTTAGAAGGGCAAAAATTGGCTAGAAAATTAGCTGAGGATTTTGTTAGGAAGAATATGTATAATAAAAAATCCGACCAACTATTACTATTACGTAATACTATTTATCAAAAAGCTTTGAAAGATATTAAAGATCGTAATTACTGGAATAGAGGTGATAAAGAACTTAAAAAAAAAGATATTTATAGGAAATTAAAAATATCTTTTCATAATAAAAAGACTTTCAAATCCATAAAGAATGGTAAAATAAATCTCTTAAAAGGTGGTCAAGGTATAGCTCAGACCCCTGCTTGATTTAATTTTATACATTGTCCTCGTATGCGTGTTATTAATAGAGAATATCATGATGCCCTGATTGGTAAATCTTTTTACGATAATCTTGTTCCACTTAATAGATTTCGTCTTGATTTAATTAAAGCTATTAACACTTTACCTTTATGTACATGTACTGGAATTACTGATGTAGAAGAATTCGATGCTGGACAAAATTGGTTTATTATTGAAATCGAAAAACATACACAACGTCTAATGGGTGTTTCTGAAAAATTTATTAATTCTTATTATAAATGCAGAGACCCTACTACTTTTCAATCTTATGGACTTTTTAGAGGTAAGACTAATGGAGAAAAGGTAGTGGTTTCCTTGATAGTTTGCTTGGTAATACATCTAATGCTTCTGTTATAGTAGGTAAAGGTGATTATTTCGCTAAGTTCTAGTACAGCCTTGTTTTGGATAAGGAATTTGTAAATCTTTCTTCCATTTTTCTAATTTAAAGTTCAGATTGGTGATGGAGGAGAGTTTTTTGGTGATAATGTTTCTAGAAATGGTTGTTACCCTTCTATTATTAGAAGTGCTTTAAAAATTTTTGAGTCGAAATCGATTTCTTATAAAGATTTCACTGAGAAACAGATAAGTTATAGAGAGAAACTTAAAGATATTCAAATTTGTGGCTTAAATAATACTATTGCGTCTAATATTCTTGCAGAGAATAAGACTAGAGCTGAAGTTGAATTAGTTTAATTTAAATAGGTACAAGTTCTTAATAATAAAAATATGTGGGTTTAATGTTTAAATTTGGTCTGCTCTTTTAGTATAGCATGTTTAGGATTACCATATATTGTAGATTCTTCTTTAATGAGTTCGGGTTTATTAGTAATAAATGTTATATTTGTCTCACTTTATGTGCATCTATCTATTCTCTAAATATGTGATCAATTCTTTTACGTGTATTATTAGTTTGTATGTAATTTTTTTTTCATTTTCTAATACTTTCTAGTATATGTATTTAATTTAAAAATTATATAATTTGATTAGTTAATCATCAAGGAAAATCATAAGTTGCCAATGAAATATGAGGGTGGTCCAATACGTTCAATTAACATCTTTCCGTTCCTGGTGTGTACGTACGAACACTCATCCTTACATGAGCATATAATTCAGTGGTTTAGAAATGGTTAACAAAATGTCAAATATTTAGTTAATAAACATGTCAATTTGCATTGGGCCACCAATATTTATACAAAAAAAAAAAAATTTTACCATTATTTGTTATGGGTTTCGTAATTGCACGTACATATGGTTTTATCAATGTCTTTCTTCTAAAAGCATAATAGAACAATTGACGGAACATGAATTCATTTCCAACAAATCAAAATATCTAATCGTCAAAAATGATATCTTAAAAAATTGCGCATTATTGTTATAGAGATGTTGGCAGTCCCGTGATTTTTACCCAATCTGATTGTAATATCAATGGTATGAAATTATATATAGTGAATAATAAATATATAAAAGAATTTTTAAATGCATATATACAAGTCATTCTCATTATAGTGAAGATAAATTCAAAACCAGTTTATATAAAAAGCCTTTTAATATAGTGAATTTAATATTAACCTTCCGATATAATGAAGTTTTTAAAAATTTTTACTATGAAACGGATTACTTCACTATAAAGAGTTTGATTTGTAATAAAAAATTTATAAAATAAAGGTATTGTAAATCATACCAAATTTTACTATAATTTACTAGCATACTGGTTTACCTACAAAATAAATAGATTCTAATAATGATTAAATAATTAGAGTGATGACAAATATTACATAATGCTTTTTTTCTCCAAATAAGAAAATTTTGATTGACTAAAATTAGTAGTAAAGTTTGGGTTAGGGTATATTTTATACTAAAATTTCACGGAGTTTTTTTTTTTTTTTAGAGCCCCGAAGGATGTTTTATTAGTAAAATTTTAAGTTATATACTGTAGATACCTGTGTTTCATACACTAGTGTGCAAATAGAAATTCTCTAACAATAATTAATGATACAATATTTATTTGTTTAATTTAGAGACTAAATATATATGTATATATATTTGGTTTTTTTAATTGAATTTATTGAATTTTTAAATTTAAACTTTTACTATTTTAGAAAATATATATAAAAAATAAGTTTAATTATTATAAGTTTTGTAATTTTATATGTCTATAATAAATAAAATAGTAAAATTTTTTATTTTAATAAAGAAGGTAAAGCTTAATAAGGTTTTAATTAATTAAAAATATACTTTAAAATTTTTCTTTAGCTTGTTAAACGATTTAAGAAATAGGTTGAAATTTCTTTTTTTTTTACAATGTTTTGATTCGTAGAAATTTTAGTAATATTTACTTAAATAATATTGTATATATTTTTAACCAAGACATTATCAATAATATTTACATAAAATAATTACTTAATATTGTGTATTTAAACTAAGACTTTATTTGAATATAAATTCGTCAATTGGTGTAATTTTATGAAATCATATGGTAAAATTTTAAGTGATAATCATGTAACAGCGCAAAAATTATGACTTTAAAAAACAGTTTGGAATACTAAATTTTTTGAGTTACAAACATTTTTTTTTTTACTGTTTCAAATTAACGAATTTGCTTTTTGAAAGAGTGACACAAATGGAATAACAGAGATAATCATGATAACATTGGGATCGGAAAGAAAACCAAAGATTTACGAAGAAGCAAGCCCCTGAATTAGCAAAGATTCTTAAATCAAGTTAAGAATATTCTTTAGCTTAAATAAGAAGAATTAACAACACTTATTTAATAATCAGTTTCATTGACTGGTACATAATATTTTTTAAAAATGAATAAACTAATTCGTCATGGTAAACACTTGAAAGAAAAAAAAAGGAGATCTATTGTTTTGAAATACCAAGATTTGTAAAACAATTTTATTTGAAAGAGATCCAATTACAAATCGATAATAAATTAACTTTAAAATTTTAATTGAAACAAAAGAAGGAAACAAAGAGTATAAAATAAAAAAATGGAAAAAATGAAAAAACGATAACGAGTAGTAAGTATGAAGATAATTTAAGTGACATCATTATTATTATCATTATCTGTTATAGAAACGTGGCATATAGCGCATGTACGAAACTAAATAAACATTACATTTAATTTGGTTTAACCTAAATTGTTTAAAAGTTTGAGCTTATGATCGATAAGTAACCAAAAAAAGACTAAAATATTATCATAGTGATAGTTCATAGTTTATTTCAGTATTTACATTCAGTATATCGATATGCAGTATATGCAGCATATCTAGCATATATATAGCATATATGGCAACTGTAACGTAAAACTGCTTTTAATAGAATTTACTTAACCATACTAATACGCATATTTACTAAATATGGAAGTAAAGACATTATCATGAGAACTTTGAACGTCCGAAGCAAATTTATTTCAGCCGAAACAGAAGCGGAGTTTATCGTTCTCGGGTTACACGTGTGGAACATAAGTTGCCATGCCGTTCTCGGTGATACCCAGTGATACATAGTAACACGCAGAACTAAATGATTAAGTGAAACATTATAATGCATGCTTTTTGAATAAAAGTTAACTATGGAGATACGTACATATGTAATTTTTAGATGGCGTCTGTATTTCTCCAAACTTGCCTATTCGCATATATGCATGGCGGTTTTCGTGACATGATAGATTGGTATCTATTCTTTTGAGATAAAGTTTTTTTTTTTTCACTTAATCATACAAATTTACATATAAATTTAGATGGCACGAATCGTGAAATTGGAATGAATTAACAACAGGTAACTAGAATTTAATTGGAAAAAAATGGTTAATAAAGTTTATACATTTTATTTCGTTGAAAAATCCTCTGAACAAATATATTTGAATGGTGTGACGGGTACTCAATGTAAGCATGTATGTATGTACGTACGTACGTACATGAGTACGTAATCTGATTTCACAAGAATATGAATGAAACCAGAATAAGGGAATAATGCAAAGTAAAACAACCATTAAATCTATTATATATGTGCAGTACAACTCAGTACGTATTAATAATAAACATGACGATTATAAAAGAATAGGTACATATCATGCATTTATATTTGAGTCAACTATTCATACGTATACGTGTGTACGTAAGTAATTCGCGTATGCACCTCGCATGATGGCCGAAATGATAAACCTAGAACAGTAACAATGATACGTAATAAATTAAAAAAAGAAATCTTTGTCTGCATAATAGCATGAATTATAAAGGTTACGAAAGTATATCATGACGAAAGTGTATTGGCGCATATTTTCTTCGAGATACGTACACATGTTGAGGAAATTGAAGATAATAACCAGTAATAATACGTACGTATACATAGTAATATAAGTAATAATAATATCTGTAATATCTGTAATATCTGTACGTACGTACATAGCATCTAGAGTATGCAATGTATATACATACTTATTTTTAATAAAGGCATGATCTTTTAGAATTATTATAATATTAATTAATGCATCAATTTTAATTTAAATCAAAGATAGTAAAGGAATATATATTAAGATAAAGACATACCGGAAAAAGAACAATGAACAAAAAGGAAAAATATTGGTTAATAATATTAATAATATTAATACGAAAGATAAAAAAAGATTAATAAGAGTAGAAATTAAAATATGTATGTACATTACATACGTACGCGCAAAACCGCAAAGAAGATGAGATAACAGAGATTAGAGCTTGAAAGGGAAAGTTGATCGAATATCAATATGTTTATTGACATATCAATCTGTTTATTGACACAAGATCAATCACTTTGATAAAAGTAAAGAATTATCAACCATTAAAGTTACTATAGTTACGATATTTACTATATTTACGATATTTGCTATATTTGCTATATTTACTATATTTACTATATTTATTATATGTATTAGATTTACCAGATTTACTTCGTATCAATCCTTTTATTTTTTAATTCTCCTTATAATTTTCTTCATAATTTTCCTCATAATTTTCCTCATAATTTTCCTCATCTTGATATTGATTCATCTCAATATTGATATGTTTTATGACGTACGCACGCACGCACGCAAATAATCAAGAGAATTCCGATTCATAAGATCACATTTAATTAAATTAAAAAACGTGGTTGGCGTGATACATCAAATAAAATCTCTCGTTTTCTATTGTTAATCAATCTGACGCCCGTAAATCCTAATCCTTATCTCTTATCATTTTTGTCAAACTTTACGTTATTGTAATTCTAATTGATTTAATCCTCTTTCACTATTTAAAAAAAAATACTTTTTTAAAAAAATTTAATGATCCCTTTTTAGCTCATCCAACTATTTTTATGAGTTTATCATTGTATCTTTGAGGAGTCATTTCTTAATATTGCATAATAGTAAGGTTTGTACCTGTGTAATTTATGTCAACGAAATAGCAGGATTAGTAGAAATAGTTATGGTAGTACAACGTTTTCCCGCCATTTTTTTTTTTAATATAAATCAGGTTTGCTCTAGTTTTTATACTCTTATATTAAAAGAACTCCTTGCATAATGTACATCTTTACACACATTATGTGATTGTATCACTCCTGTATCAGTTTAAATATTAAAGTGTGTACATACGTACCTATGTACCCGAACTGTATACGTATGTCAACCGATTCCATAACTCCGACTGATTTCTCCCTTAGATTTCAAAAGATTTTTAATTTTATATAAAAATTCCGCTTACCTATAAGTACACATAACTTCGGTTAAAACTCTATAAAAGGTTACCCATTTTCTTTTGAATTTATATGCGTGACTAAAATATATAAAATTCGGTATTACTTCATTTTAAATACCTCCGATTAAATTGTAAACGTTGCACGTAATATTTTTATTTATTCGAATGATTTATACGTAGTGATTTATGGTGATTTATGTCAATTTGTGTCAATATAAAGATAAAGAAATTTTGATAGCCCCCACAAATTTTTTTTTTGTTTTTTTTTTTTTATTTTAATAAAAAAAAAAAATAAAATAATTTTTTTTTTAAAAAAAAAGTCTGTTGTTTCCATAAATAAATAACAAGGTTAGTAAAAAAAAAAAGAAACACACACACACGCACTTTTTTCTACATCCATTTTATTATTATCATCGAATTTCAATCTGGAACAGGATTCCATCATCAGAAACTCTCGCAATTAAATCGTGTTGTGATGAGTATTTAATTTGTAAATAAATTTCTTAAATTGTAAAACAAAAAAAACATCCTGTGTGTTCCTTTTTTCCAAAAAGTCCTTCTTAATATAATAAAAAATTATCGACCGGATCTTTTTTAAAATCCCAAAAAAGTACTCAATCAAGTTTAACAAAAAAAAAAAAAAGGTTGACAAAGAAAGTAGAATATAATAGTAAAATATAATAGTAGGATTATAAAAGTAGGATATGGGAGCTTGTTTATGTAAACCAAAGCTAGGACAAAAACGTCTAAAACCACATCGTCGTATACCTGCTTCTTCAATAAGTTCCCCACTATCAGATGCTCATCTTATTATAAGCGATACTTTTGATTGCGGTGTTAACGAGGAATATCGATTTATCGATGGAAGAAGATTTCATAATGTTAGAAATTCAAAATATATGATGCCTTGTGATGATGATGAACTTGATAGATTACATGTATTACATTATATTTGTCGATTCATATGGAAACGTAATTATTCTGCTCCTATACATGATAAATTAAGTTCTGGTGGTGCTCTTGTATTGGATATCGGGTAGGCTTTTAAAATGATTTTATATAATGATTTTATTGTTTGATCTCTTTATTATTCATGGATTAACTTTATTATTCATGAATTTTAGATGTGGTACTGGTACCTGGGTCGTGGAAATGGCAAATGAATTTCCTCGTTCTCATTTTACTGGAATAGATATTTCTCCTGTGTTCCCAAGAGAAGCAAAACCAGAAAACGCTCTTTTTGTGGAAGCAAATCTATTAGATGGTCTGCCATATAATGATAATACTTTTGATTACGTTCACATGAGGTTTCTAATGACTGCCTTTAGTAAACAAGAATGGGAACGTGGCTTAAAGTATGTAATTCTATTTTTATTATTATCTAATTGCAATTTTAATTAATTGCAATTTTTAATTAATTAATTATAATTTTAACTAATTTGTAATTTTAATTTATGATTTTATTAAGAGAAATTGTCAGAGTGACAAAAACTAACGGAATTATTGAAATAATGGAAGATGAACTAGAGCCGAGAAATGATGGACCTATATCACGGCTATTACATAGCGCATGTAAATATATATGCAATTTCATTTAACTTTATCATAATGGTCTTATATTTCTTGTATATCTTGTATTTAACCTTTTTTTATCCTTTTTTATTTATTTACCGTTTAAAATAAACCTTCCTAGTTTTATCCGATCTTCGATCACGTAATATTGATACCTCGACATATAACCACTTGTTCGATATGTTAATGAATACACGACAGCTAACCAATATAAAAGTTGAAGAAATATCAACGCCTTTTGGTAACTGGGCTGGTAGAATTGGTGCTCTATTAGCTGAAAATACTGGTAATTAAATTATTTAATTATATCGCGTATGAAATTATTCAATGTGTATTTATTTATTCTCATGTATAATTATTTATTCTCATGTGTATTCTTTATGGATTTTTATAGCCAATATATTTCGTACGTTCCGAACAAAATTTTCTTCAATTCTTGGTCTTGAACAAGATGAATATGATAAATTATTGGAAGCTTGGTATTGTGAGTTAAACGAATGTAAACCTTACAATGTTGGATATAGATTTTTGGCAACAAAATACAAATAATGCATGTCAAGTAATGCATGTTGATTTGTCCTAAAAATTCAATCAATTCCACAAAAAAAAAAAAAAAAAACTATGGCTATTAATGCCAAATTTCACATCCTTTGTATATACTAGATTTTGATATATATTTATATTTATATATTCTAATTTTTATTCATTGTATAAAATTACAAAATCACTTTCATTTAACAACCCATCATTTCTACAACCAATCTATTATCTTTTTTGTATGCTTAACGGGTTTTGAACAAAAATTCATATCAAAAGGTAAAAAAAAAAAAAGAAAAAAATAATAACTTTTTTAAATATTTTTTCTTATGCATGAAGTTATGTCGGTAAATACGTAAAAAAAAAAAAATTTTTTTTTTTTTGTCGGACCTTGCATGCTCCGTTTTTAAAATAATTTTTTTACGTATTTATTCTTTTATATATATATAATATTTTTCATTCATTCATTTTTAATTCCTTGTAAAAAATCTTTTATTATATATCATCAAACACGTTTTCATTCTTTGTAAATTTTTTTTTTTGTTTTGACTCTACTTCTTTGCATAATATAAAGTTTTTTTTTCTTTATTAGCAATTACCATTTATACATCTGTTTAGCATTTTTTTTATTCATTCATTCATTTATTTATTTTTTTTTCTACATCAATAAGTATTCATTGCATCAAATAGCAAAAAAGAAATGAAATGTTACATTGTTATTTCCAGCGTTAGTGTGTTTCATCATAAAAAAAGTAATAAACTTTACAAGATACTGATATGTATATTCATAACATCTCTTACGTATTTAGATTATATATTATTGATATTATTACATATTAACGCTAATCGCTACGTATCATTCCGAATTTCAGGAAAATGGTTTTTCCATTTAAAAAAATATATATATATATACATATCTACATACATACATATATACGTAGAAAGTTTTCATTCACTTGCGCAAAAAATGACTAATGTAATAAATTATCATATATTAGTCATATTAGTCCCAAATAACGATACGCAATGACTAATATTGTTCTCATAATAGTTATATGTACGTAGACGGAATCCGGTGTACTATATAAAATATAACTATTTTGAAATTACATACATTTTTTTTATATATATACGTATTTTTTTGGTTATTCGATCCTTACCCTTTGCATGAATCACTATTCCATGTGTAAAGATTTTCAGTACATCCATCATCACTTGGTTACGTGTATCGATATCAATATCGATATCGAATAGTTATAATTACATAATATATCTATATTGATATGGTACATACATACATACGTATACGTACGCACTTTGTTTGAAATAAACCAGTACGTATTAGAATATCAACCTTTTAAGAATAATTAATTTGCACATTCGATTGTGATAACACAAAGAAATTTTTTCATTTATTTTTACCCTCCTTAAAATATCTTTTTTTTTTTTTACACAAAATATTTTTGATAGATCAACGTGCTTATGACTGACAGACGTCAACAGGGGGGATCTGTTACAACCCCGTGTAAGTTTATATTTGATCGTAATACAGTCTCAGAACAAAGGAAAAAAATTGATTTCAACTATTTTTTAAAAATGAAAATTATCTGCTGTATGTTATAAATATCTTTGATATATAATTTAAAACGTTAGAAAATTTATATTTAGAAAATCTTTTTACAGTATAATAATTACTTGTTTAAGCCATCTTCTCTTATGTACTAGTGTTTCGGCCGAATTTGAAATGTTTCGCTCGAACGAAATTATTTCACACTGACGAAATATTTCGGCGCTTAAAAATGTAAATTTACTATATATATATATATATATAATGTTATAACCCAAATTATTTTTGTTCCAGTGAAATTACTATTATTATTATGATTATTTTATTGGCGAAATACGTATATTTTTCGGTTATTTTATCTTGAAACATACTACGTACGTATATATACCATATTGAAAACTAATCGATCAATTCTTTCTATTATAAGAAAATTTAAATGTCTTAAATTTTATAAACATATAAAATCATTTAGGATGTTTAATGAATACTAATATTATATATAAAACTATTATCATATAAAGTTTTTTTTTTTGAAATTTTTTATAATTAAATTTATTAACTAAAAAAATATTTATTGTAAAAAATTTGGTTACTAATTTATATAAACTTGTAAAAAAATTTAATTGACTAACTGATATATATATAATATAAAATTTTTATTAGTGTTGTCATCCATTAATCATTTATTTCATTTATTATAATATTCGGTTAAAATAGATTAATAGATTAATAGATGAATAACTATGGATAACTGAATTATCTATCGAATAATGCAAGAAAACTGTATGTATACGTAATACAGGAACATACATTTTTTGATCGAATATTGATTACTGTTAACTATGTAGAGATTGTACCCGTTAAAAAAACTTTTACCTGGGTCATCCGGCCGTTTTCAAAATCATTAACGGGTCATTAAATAATTCGGTTAACCTGATTGACCCGGTTATTCATAATAAGAAATCGTCCAATATTATTAACACAATAACAATATTATTAACAATGTCAATTTTTATAAATTCTCAAATCTTTTTTCTATAGTTTGAAATTTGTTAGTAATCCGAATTATATTCATGCCTATTTTTCAACGGTTTAGTTTGAATTAAAACTTGGATCTTTGAAGCTTTTAATTATAAAGTAAACAATATAATAGTAAATCTACAACAAAATCTTTTTATAATCAATTTATAATAAATTATTAAGATATTTTATAATGGATTTTAGTATTTAGTACATGATGCATTGCAATGCACTTTTATAAAATAATTTTTAATTTATTTTAAAGTTTTTTTTTTATTTTTTTTTAAAGAAAAGTTTATCCTTTATCTCTTTATTAATTAGTTAATTTATATACAATATATGAAATACATGTTAAAAAAACTAAGCTAAGGAAAATGAAGGTAAGAGTTACATTACTCTTGATCTATTCTTTGCTAAAATAATCAGTAAACCTCTAGTTTTTAATAAGATGATAAAAAAAAAATTGTCTATTAGTAATTTAATACTGTATTTTTTTTATTTAATACTAATAGTAAGATTGATTTAATTTTAGCTAATATTAGGAGTTGTAATAGTAATGAAGTTGAAACAACTAAATTATATTGTATTGTTCTAGAAATAAGTCAAAGTTCTTTGTATATTATAATAATAATATTGTAATATATAAGAAAAGTATATTTATTTTTATATTTGTTGTTTTCAAAAAGTGTTAGTATATCAATAGTTATTAGTCTTAGTATTATATATTTGTTAATATAGTTTGAAATAAAAACTTGAATAAAATTGTTTATATCATAATATAGTATTTCTAAATTATTTGAAGTTTTTTATATTGCATTTTTTATTAAGGTTGTAAAGCATACATGATTCTAGAAACAAGTTAAAAGTTATATTTTTAAATACATTATAACATCTTAAACAGTGATAGTTTAAATATTTGATAATATTTTTTTAATAAAGAAAAAAATAAATAAATAATTTTTTTAATAGTAATTTAATTTTAAAATTTTTAGTACTGAAAAAAAAGAATTAATCACTAAAGTTAAAAGTTTCTCTTTATATAATATGTATTATAAAGTTAATAACTAGTTAATATTATTTTATAAAATATATTAGTATAAAATTTATTGTTAATTAAACCAAGTTATTTTGTTTATGATTTAGTATATTTGTTTTATTATAGTTTTTAATAAATATGTACAAAGATTATTAAAGAGCTTTGGAACAATTATATAGAATTTTTGTAATATAAAATCTAACAGAAAGATATTGTTTTAAATTTGAAAAATTTGGAGTTCTTTGTCAAATATAACTATCTCTTAAATTGTATTGCATACAAATTTGCTCATATCTTTTTTTTAAAAATTAATTTTTATAATAAAATTTTAACAATTAATTTTAGCAATATACTTTCTAAATAAAAAACATTTTT
>CAJVQA010000330.1:0-36549 GCA_910591915.1 Cetraspora pellucida
TGAATTAGTTTAATATGGAGATTTTTGAGAAAAATATTAATTTCTAAGAGAAAGTTTTTATAAGTTTGAATTTTTCCTATATGCTTCACAAGTGATTTGTGGATTAATAAACCTACATCATATTGATGAGCATTGCTAGATGTCCAGAAGCATTTATAGTTTGTAAGTTTTTGTGAAAGAGTTGAAAATTTTGCCTCTTTGGTAAATAAATGTGTTTCAGAAATTTCAAAGATATCTATTTGATTTTCTGAAATGTAATCAATTAGGCTTAATTGTTTAAAACTATTTAGAAGACTATTAATATTAAGTGAATGTATTTTAATTGATTTTGTTGTGTTGGAGTTATCTAAAGATAGAGTATTATTGTTGTATGTGTTGTAGTAATAGATAATTTTGAGACAGAAGAATTAGTAGTTAAGAGAAAGTTTTGGCATTCTGGAAGGAATAGTATTTTAAATTTGTTAAGAAGAAGTTTGTTTTAAGTGAAATATTTTGATAGCTTGAAAGATTTCAAAAGGGATATATATAGGGTTGGGTAGTGAGTTAGTTTCTTGTAGAAGATAGATGTGAGCTTCATGTGTATTATTGCTAGATTTTTTTATAGAAATTTTTATATATTGCTTTGAAAAGTATTCTGGATATTCATTTTGAATAAATTTTAGAAAGGAGCCTATTGATTGTGGTGAGAATAGAAGTTGTAAGTTATAGAATGCAAAAAATTTGTTAAAGCAGGTTGAGAGATTGTATAATTGAAGTAGGTCAAAGATTTTGATATAAGATTTTCCTTTAATAGTGTATGTTGTTGGTAAGTTGATGGTATCATTAGGATCATCTGTTGATAATTTATTATCTTCATTTATAATGTTTAGATTTGATGGTGTGTTGATAAAAATATTTGGTATATAAGAGTTTTTTAAAGTAGTTAGATGTGAGTTTGTTGAAAATGAGTTCTTAGAAGGATGTGATGAATTGTTGTCTGAGAAGTTAGATTTTTCTTTTATAGATGTGCTTGTCATATACATGAGTTTTACAGTTGCAAAAAATATCATAGTCTGCCCTGTACATTAGGTCTGACTGTCATTAGCCTAGTCCTTCATGTATAATTATAAATTTAATTTTTATAACAATTAGTTTTTAATTACTATGCATTTAAATTTTATTACTAATATTAAAAATAAATTCACTATCTTTAATAGAATTTGAGACTAATAATTTATATATATAAGGATAACTACATAGTACACTTTGTACACTTTACAAAGTAGAATTAAGAATTTAAATTAAACAAAATAATAAATAATACTAATTAAATTTATATAGTCTAAAAAATATTTAAAGTTAAAGGTTTTTATATTTTAACTAAATAGCAAAGGTTTGGTATAAATTCTTAAGTTTATAATTTTAATATACATAATCACAACAAACAAAATTCTCTTTAAAGAAAATCAGCAATTTAGTAAATAATGTTAAAATAATTGCATCTATAAAATGAATACTTATAATATTACTAATTAATCTTTATTTTTAACATAACTATTATTTAATATTTTATATCATCTTAATAATTTTTTTATAAATATTAGATATAGTTAGTTTATATATTAATTTGTTAGTTGAATATAGCATTTAGAGATCATATATTTAATATTAACTATAGAATATGTTATATTACTTGCATTTTGCATATTTTTTATAACCTTTAATCTCTTAGAATTAAATTAATTAACTATAATTTTAAAATGTTATTGTACAGAGAAATTAATTATTAGTTTGCATTATAATCTATATATAAATAAATTTTTTGTTAAAATGTAGTATAGTTTAAACTATATATTATGAATGCTAATAAAATACATTTTATTATAACTTTTAAGTTTGAATATATAGGAACACCTATAGAAAAAAATATATATAATTATATATTATATAATCTTATTACCTTTTTTGTTATATAGAGATGCTTACAGCAACAGCAGGAGCTAGAACTATATATTATATAGTCTCGGCCCTGCTTTTGCTATAGGTGTTCCCATATATATTTCTATATAACTTCTAATTGCTTATTTCTAGAGATGAATAATTATTAGTATTTATTTTTTAAAGCATAATAAGAACTTATATATACAAATAAACCTTAAAAAATATTTGTCTGTTTAGTATATAACTAGCTTGTGATTGGTTACTTTACCTAGATTCTACTATATATTTGATTAAAAAAGTCTATCTGTTTGGCATATGACTAAATTGTAATTGGCTGTTTTACCTAAACCCTACTAGACATTTGATTAAAAAATGTTTATTTATTCAGCACATAACTAAATCATAATTAGTTACTTTATCTAAACTCTACTAAATACTTGATTAAAAAATATCAGTTGTTTAATATATGATTAAACAAGATTGGCTGCTTTATCTAGACTTTACTAAATATTTGATTACAAAATATTCATCTGTTTAGCATATAATTAAATTGTAATTGGCTGTTTTGCATAAATCCCAAAAATTGCTACAAACACAGCCTTATTGACATAACTAATAATTAATACTAACCTTAATAACACAACATATTGTTAAGGTTAATATTAGAATATAGCAGAGTTAAGAAATTAAATTACATACTGCTATATCTGTAAAAAATGTCAAATATGTACTGATTTACAAAATATATATTTTTAATACTTCTATACTTACTTTTTTAATACATTTAAAAATACTCCAAAACTAACCAATAATATTGCATATTATTATAGCAAAAGTTAGTAAACAGTATAGAAACTTTAAGATATATTTTTTAAATATATCAAAAAAGTAGGTACAGAAGTATTAAAAATAAATATTTTGTTACTGATTCATAATTTGTACATATTTATTTCTGTACTTATTCTAAAGTTAGAGTATATGCAAGTTATATAAATTGGTATGTATTTATAAATCATTTTAAAAAACATTTATTTGTTTATGATATGATATTATTTTTATTAAGTAATAACTTGTATTAATGATTTTTTTTGCTTATGCTAAGGCTATAGTTATTAGTAGCTATTGCCTTTATTGTATTTTAATTATAATTACATAACTTGTACAAGGTGAGTATACAACTAACTACATATACAACTTTTGGTTGTCTATTTTAAGTAGTCCATCTGCACAGCAGGTTCTACATTGGCTGCTATATTTACAATTTACTAGGATATTACCTATTTAAACACACTAATTCTTATGCTTATACTAACAAATAGTGCACAAGTTTCTGTACATCTAAGTGTTTTCTAACCTAACTATAACCTCCCTGTCTGTATGTCTGTCAAGCTGTTACATATTTCAGAGTATGTTATTTGACTGTAGAGCTTCAAAAGATTCTTTTGCTAACTAACTACTATATTTAGTCTTTTGTTAACAAAGCTTGCTCTTGCAAAGTTTATCTAGATCCTAGCATTAACTTTACAGCATATCTCTAGTACTTATAGTATACCTCTGCTTCTGATCTTAAACTTCTAATCCAGATAGCCTAGTAGGACTATAACCTGTCTCTGGTATCTCAGGGTCTGGCTTTCAAGGTTCTTTTTCTTCAGTTTAGGACTTCTGGCAGTCTGGTTGGTAGTACCTCTCATTTGAGGTTCTTGCCTATCTGATTTCTTTTATATTGATATCTGTTTCCTAAATTTACCTTTATAGTAGTACTGTTAAAAATCTGTGCTACCTTTCTACTTAGGTCTTTTCAAGTGAACTCCAGTTTTCTAGTTTATGAATTTATATGACCATAAGGACTTATATTGAGTTTGCACCATCTGATGCCAGTTTGCATTTCTTTATATAACATTGTGCAGATGCCTCATGACCTGCCAGTCATGCTGGTGTAACTGTATTATGGGTACTGATCCCAACTGATTGATGAAGTGCTATTGTTATAATGCTATTTACCTTCTATAATATCAATATAACATATATAGTTTTTCAAATTTTCACTATCAATAAGTTTTGAACTTCCAACCTAACTCTTAAAGGTTGACAACTTATCCACTTTACTAAATCACTACACCTCTATATTAGTGATTTTCAAATGCACTTTTGCAATATATATTACTTTTGTTATAGTGAACTTTCAATGTAGAAAAAAATTTTAAATACATAATTATTAAAATTTAGTTTAATATAGTTAAGTATATACAGTAATCATTTATCATTAGCTTTAGTGAAGTTTTTTTTTCTAATCCAAAAACTTCATTATAATGAATGTAATATGTATAATACTTTTTTCTTAATTACATTTTTCTAAAACTATTTTTTTATAAATAAAAATAAGGTTTGTAAATTATAATAAATTATATGCTATAACTATTATGTTATTAAAAAAACTAATCATTTCTCTTTACTTTTTCTATTCTGTAATTTTGTAAAATTTTTTATATATTAAAGTCTTTCAAATTAGAAAGTACAAAAAAAAATATCTTTGAGAGAATAAACATAAGATATTGCTACAAGGTCTGTAGTATATTCTCTTATTTTAAAATCTACTATAGTCTTCAGAAATATTAATTTCTAACTTTTATGAACTGTAATTGCCTATGCAAGATTAATAAAAAGTTGTAAATATAAACAAACAATAGATTTTTTTTTCAAGTTTGTCTTATAAAAAAGTATTTTGTTTTTTATAGTTGTAATAGAAGGGTTATTGTAATTGTTGAATTCAACAAAAACTAAACTTAGAAAAAAAAGTAAGCATTTGCCTTCTTTAAATAATATTTCTTGAATTGTTTCTATTAAACTATTGACTAATCCTATTTTAATCTATAAGTTAGCTTTAAGCATAATGCATACACTTTTTGTAAGCAACAATCATGCTTTAAGGCCTTTTGTCATATTGAAATTAGCTTTAAATGCATTACAATTATCTAAATTATATATAGTATGAACTTTGGCAATAGAACAGTTTAAGGATCTAAGCTTATTAAAGTTGACTTTATTGACATTAACTTTTTGAGGTAAAAGAGATGTAGCATCTAAAAATAAGCAACTATCTACATTCAGTAAATCAGAAAATCTAGTGATAGGTGTTTTTTAGTCATCTATTGTAGTTTCTTAATTATGTAGATATAATAAAATATTTCTAAAATGGTATTAATTTTTTTAATCACCAGATTGTTATTTAATAGCATCAAGTTTATAAACTTCTTAAAACTGCATATATATGATTATATTATTATTTGATAATAAACTATATTAGAGAGTTTGAACATATATAAAATTATTAAGTACTAGTAAAAGCTATTCAAAATTACTAATAAGAATTATAGATTAGCTTCCAAAAGGATAGTCTTTTTTTTTAAAGAAAGCTTGACATAACTGCATGTTAATTAAGATGAGTATTTTTTATTCAATTATGTTTTTTTTTTATCAATGACAATATATTTTATATTCTGTAATTTTTTTTGTAATTGTTTCAGTCATTTTCTATTTATATCAAAGTTAGTGCTATTTACAAAAATAGAGAATGCTGAGTAGACAGTAGTTTCCCAATATTGAATGCTACAATCTCTATTAACACAATTATAAGTATAGATAATTCAATATTAGCATCATAGTACTTTGTTATTTTTAGAAGTCTATGTTAAATTGTTAAAATCAGATATAATTTACTGATTTTAGCAGTTTTATAATAATAATTCTTAAAGGTTCAATATTGTTAGAATCTGTAATTAATGCAATATAATGTTTTTTAATCTGTTTAAATATTATCTTCTGCTTATTATTTAAAGTTTAAAAATTAACTATATTGATAATTAGATTTTTGAAATCTATATTGTCTTTGTTGCAAACTTTCTATAAGAAATTAAATACATTTGCAACATTGATATTCAAATAATGTTATCTAAAATCACTAGCCCAATTATAGTTTTTATCTATTTCATATGAGTTCAAGTCTGAATAATTATTAATAGATGTATTTAAGTCTATTTTTATCAATAACATCTACTTAGTTCTTATTTTTTTATATTGTTAAGGGCAAAACAGGTACCAGAGTTGCTCTAACCCAGTGCCACTCTGATCCATGCCCTCTTGCAGCAAAATTGTCTCTGAAACAAGCCAACTATTGTGCATCAATTGTATCTTGAGAAACTTGGAAGCCAAGTTATCCAACTGAAACAATGCTATAATAATGCAGAATCAGCAATTTGTTAGGATAGATCTGCCAGATTGGGCTAGTTGTTTGTGTCACATAAGGCCATTCAAGGTTCCAATTACAATATCAGATCTGAAACTGTTGAGTTTAGTAGAAAAATGTTTAATCTTGGGCCCTGTGCTGTCTTTTTTTGTGAAGTGCCATTTTTGTATATAAGTGCATCTTTTCTTTAAGTTGTAATATAGAGAAAACTAAGTAGAATTGTAATTATTAGTACTAGCCAATATAATAATAAAACTGTCTTAGTGATAAATAAGATCTTGCACTTATGCCTTAGCTTTACCAAATCATCTGCCTCTTTTGTAATACAATGTTTATGATGTTTGGTATTTTTGAGTGACAATCTGTCACATTTTCCTTAACCCTATATTTTGCAAATTCAATTTTCCTTTAACAATATTTATTAACTTATTGTTTATTGTTTTCATTACTAAACTCACTCTTTATACTATTTATAGAAAAACCAAGTAAATTAAAAGAATTTTTTTAATTTCTTTAAAATAATATTTAAAAAAGTTTGACCAAAAAAGCATATCATTTATAATTAGCTGCTAGAGACTTCTATGATATACATGAAGCAAAACTTTTAAATACAGAATTCTTCTCAATAAGAATTATTTTTCTGAGATAATGATCAAGGCCAGATATGCACTATATTTTTACATTTACATAGTTTTCAACTGCTATTTAAAATTTTGTATTTTAAATAAAGTTAATAAAGTGTTATATCTTCTAGCTCATTGGAATAATTTCAATACTATTGCAGAAGTAATTGCATTGTACATCCAACTTCTTTATTTGTTAAAAATTCAATGCTATTTTTAGCTTCACAAAGTAATTACAGCACATTTTTGTTAAGATTTAGAGATACAAACTGATAACTAGAATAGTAAAGTAATATACTAAGAAGAAGATGGCAGAATTATTGTGTAGAAATATCATGTCTTGCAACAGTGCATAAAATAACTTATAAAATAAGACAAGTAACAAATTATTGAAGTTGTTATTACAGAGAATATGAATTAATATATCAAAAAAAGCTTTAGATTAAGGTTCAAATTTGCTTGCATATTTAGAAATGTATTAAAGAGCAGTATAAGTGCTAAGAACTAGTTTTAAATCAACATTTGCATGCCATCCTTGAAGCTGAAGTTAATTATAAAAATTGATATAAGAATCAGTTCTTGCTGTTACAAGTTTTAAATGATTATAATTATTATTTTATATAAAGGTATATTATACAATCTCTTTTGAATAGCCAAATCTGCAATATTGTTTATTTGCATGATTATTGCAAAGACAATATGAAGCATTGTATCTAGTATGATATTGCAATTTATTAATCAACTTAACATAATTCTGCAGGTCATTGTTCAATTTATTGTTACACTTTTGACATAGATGCTAATTAGGTACAGGTGCATCTATTTTTGAATTTATAATAGTAACCAAAGAATCTAGATACTGTACTACTTCAGTCATTATTTTATTGTTTTCTTTTATTTTTTTCTAAACATCAAATATTGGTGCATCTTTATATATTCTAATGCCATATATATAAGCATTGTTATGATGTTGCTACTTAAAGTAATACTGTTAATCTTTCAAATTCTATTTAGAAATTAACACATCTTGCAAAAAATGTTTAAAGCAATTTTCAAAGAACTATACATTAATGTAAAGATTATCAATTAAGTTTTAATGTCAATACTTAGCTGAATCTTGTTCAGATACTCTTAGTTGTTCTTACTATGTAGTATAAGTTTGTAAAGTTTTGGCAATATAAATTAATTGCACTGAATATAAAAATATTATTTCTTACAATTTTAATTATTTAATTATGTTTGATAATTTGATTTATCATTTAATTTAAAATTGTCAAGTTTTGTGCAAACTTTTTTTTGTATTGTATAATTTTGTATAATTTAATTGGCCAGATAATTATTTTCTTCAACCATTTTTAGTATCTCTTTAACAGTAAGCTGTTTGCTGCTTAAACTTTGCTTTATATAAATTCTTCTTTCTTGCAATATTCTCTATTGTATTTGTAAATTTAATGCAAATTATCACTAATGAGTATGCTATGCAAACCTTTTATCTTTATATTTAAGCATATTTTAAAAATATTTAGTAGACTTTACATCTCTTATATACTCTGTACAAAGGTCAGTATTATCAGTTAGATAAAGTGTTAGGAAGACATGTGCAATATATCCAAAAGTACAAAATTTATTAACAGAATTAGTATTAATATTTGGTTATGTAATTGGTATAGCTTTGTTTTGCATATAAGCAAGTGCATTACAAATAACATTATTTTTACTTTGCAATAAAAGAGTAATAGAAATAAAATTGCATATAAGTGTATCTTTATTTTTGGTTTTATTATTATTTAAATTTTCATTTTTGTTTTTATTATTATTTATGTACTAGTCTTTTATACTTCAAATCTGTTGAAAACAAGTATTAATAGAACTATTTTTAGATAATAATTGCAGCATTTTATTGTTAATGATAATGTTAACATAATACTGATTGTTTGTGTTTAGCCATAGAAGTGCCTGTGTAACTTTGATATGATGAACTTGAAAATTTCTAAATACTGAATAACTTGTTGCATATCTTTATACAACAAGTACATCTAATAATAATAGATGATAAAAAAGACATGTTATAAATTTTTGTATATTTTAAAAAAAGTTAATAACATTTTCTTTATATATATACAGTCTTCTATAAAGACAAATATATTGAAATTACAAAAAAGATCTGTGAAATTAGCATTTTTTTCTATCTTAGTAAACCTTAAAGTTCTTTAGGCACATCTTCATAATCTATGTTATTCTTTGTAAAAAACTTTTTTGAACCAATTTTATCATTATAGCAATAATAGCACTCTTTTGAAATTACCATAAACTGCTATATACAAGACCCAGGTTTGTTTTATTTTACCAATTTTATAACCTATAATTAGATTCATAGATCTTTTGTATAAATATAGATCTGATAATTAAAGAAGGGTTTATGTGCGAGTTGGTTTTTATATGGGTTTTTATGTAAGTAGTGTGTAGTATTAATATGCATATTGCATATCCAACTTTTAATTTCAACCTATTACCTACTTTTTTTTTATAGAACAATGTCTTTTTAACCAGCTTGGCTTACTATCATTATTTAGTATTTTTTTATTCTCTTGATAGTTATAAAAACAAAATGGCTAATCATCATTAATAAAAATAAGCATAGTAATAAAAATTAGAATAGTTATAGAATTATATAGTAAAGTATATAATGTATTAATTAATAGTTTATTAACAATATTTAGACTGCCAAAAAAAGGATTAAAAACTTTTATTAGTAAAAAGCCTTTAGATACAAGGAATCAAAACTCCATCATGCAATTAAAGTAAATATTAAAATAGCATAATTTTTAGGAATTGGGTCTGAGTAGAAATTAATATTATGAGCTATCCAAGATATAATTATTTATCAGGATAATTCAGATAAACTAATAATACTTAAGTAGAGATTTGTTTGTCAGGTCCAATCTCTAATAATCTTTAATGGTTAGTGTTGGAGTCTCTTATATTCTTGCATTATCAATAGAATTTCATGATCCAAGGCAGTAATTTTACTAAAAACAATTTGAAACTAGTGGAAGTTTATTTACAGAAATTGATTTTTTAATGAAAGCTTCAAGCTTTGCTATATAGATTCTAATATTGTGAGCATAGCTAATGCTAATCATGACATGAATAACTCTTGAGTATATAATTTTAAAATTATTCCTAATTCTACTAGGTAAGTAAAATAACTTTAAAGTAAACCTTTACATTAATTACTGAATGCTACACTTTTAATTATTTTTTTAAAAATGCATTGTAATAGGAGCTCTTAAACCAGCTCTTTTTATTAATATTAAAAATGTAACACATCTAATAATAAAAAATAATTAACAAAAAGCTCTTATTTAAGAACTTTTAATCTACTTAGTATGTTAATATATAGTATACTAATTATTTGTTGACTAATTTATTAACTTTCATATAATATTACTAGTGTATTTTTAAATAAATCAGCATTTATAATTAAATTCTATAAAACTTAATATCAACTAAATGCATATAAGTATTAGTCAATATGGATGTATTATTTAACTTTACATGAGTTTAAGCTTATCTTCCTAGTTCAAAGATGAATTTTTAAGATTCAGACATTAAAGAGAGAGCCCTTAGTAATAGCAGATTACAAAACTATTACAAATTAAAAAAAATAAAAAAGAATTATAAATTATTAAATTAAAAAAAAAACTGAACACAAATTGCTAACTCTTTCCAATAATTACTTGTATCAAAATTCTGCTAAAGAAAATTTAATTTTCTTTAACAATTTATAATTAAATATATCTTTTAAACCAAATAAACCTGTTATTTATTCTATTTTACATATATATACAAAATTTTATATTGCTAGCTTAAATATTAAATAAAATATACAAAAAACCAGGTTAATGATGGCCAGACCCAATGTACAGGACAGGCTATGGTATTCTGTGCAGCTGTGCAAGCTGAGCATATGGTGAGTGAATTTACAAAAGAACTCTTTACTTCCTTAAATTCCATTTCATCATCTCATATCAAGGAAGAATTACAAAACTCATCTCACAATACATTATATGATCCAGACTTATGCTACAATCTGTAGTTAGTATATTTGAACCTACCTCTACTTTCACATTCTTAAACATTTAGCTTCTTTTTAAAACATATTTATCATTACAACTATTCACAACTAAATAATTTTAATTATATACTCACAATATCAATCAAAATTAATTATAGCAAATGCTATATACATTTTCCAAAAAAAATCCCAACCTTCACTTGAATATTTCTTCCCACAACTATTAGGCTATACTTATTATCTATCTATACCTATTCCTTCTAAATTTTCTGCAATAAACAATAATATACCAAATACTAACCTAATTATAAAGAAAAGTGACATAAACTACAGTTACTTTCAATTAGTAGAAACCATCTTAGAAGGTTATGATAAAACTACAATAGCCAAACAATACTATGACAATATTTAACTTAATACCTGCTACAACAAATTTTTATTCTACAACCATCTACCACTGCTTTTTTATCCTCAAACTATTATTTTTTCTTACAACACATTTACAGCTTTGGCTATTCAGCTGATAATGCTTGTGACTACATATTAACAATTTTTATTAAAAATAATTATAGCAAAGCTCATGTTTATCTTCTATCTAAAGCTAAACCATTACCTAATCACTTTATCCTACCAGTTCAAGCCATCTGGCATTATTCAAACATTCAGCTAAAATCAAACACATCAACACCTGTCTTTTCTATACTAGCACCTCTAGCTTCTACTTCTAATAACTTAACATAACTCAGGATTCCAAACATCTTATCTTTAAATCTTACAATCTGTACTTACAATGTTCAAGAATATAATAAAAACCTTAAACAGCAAGTTTAGAAAAATTATTGTATTTCTCATTTCTTGAATATTATCAGCATTACAAAAACTAAAATAGCAGAAGACAATATTATTACCAAATTTCACAATTCAAACTATTTTTCTTACTTTTGGTCCTGTACTAACAGTTTCAAGCAGGAACTGCACTTATGATTCAAAAACAACTTACACCTTATATATACAATATTCTTACTTTTTCTGGCTATGCTATTGCTATTGATCTCTTTTTTAAACATGACCACAAATTTCGAATAATATCTATATATTTACTATATGAAAATTCACAACTTAAACTTCAAATACAAAATGCTATTATTCAATAGATCCAACAAGCAACTAACTGAAACATTCTACCTATAATACTAGGTAATTTCAATGTGCCACCTAACAACTCCATCTTCTCATCTATCAAATACAAATTACTGCAATTTTTACAATACAACAATATCTACAACTAGGCAGATCATAGAAACACTCTTTTTTATACTTGGCATAGTAGTAGACATCACAGTACTATTGACTACATCTGGGCCTACCTTTTTTTACTTAAATACCTCAACTCATTCTATTTGGATAATACAGAAAACTGCACTCAAAGTAATCACAAAATTCTTATATCCTTTTGGACTTTCCTTATGCCTATATTGGCAAAAACAAACATTCAACCTGAACTTAATAAAGAATTTTTAATTACAAAGCAATGAACAAAGAGCAATAGAAAATCTTTGCTAACCAAGTTATACATAACCTCAATACAAACAAAACTCCTACCTTAATCCAAACCTCTGAATTACTAGAAACTGCATGGCACAAAATTCAAACTAGTATTATTAATGCAGCTACTAAATGTATTCCTAACAAAAAATCTACTATCTGTAATTTTTAATACTAATTTTCTGCTAAATCTAACTATTTTATCAAAGTTCAAAAAACTAAACAGCATTATTAGACAAGTAAAATCTTTTTTAGCTAACACAATACCAATACCTATACATCTTAATTCTTCAATTCTATATCTCAATTCAACTTATCAACTTAATATAGATTCTATATCTAATCTTTATAAACTTATACCAAACTGGATTACTAATACTAACACTGAATGGCAATTCCTTTATCATGCTTAAAACATAGAAAACATTAAGCAGATTTGAGAACAAATAACCCAATATATTACTAATCGATGTTCTAAACTTCAAACTAATCCCAAAGCAATAATTAATAGTATACTTAACCATCACAAAGATCCTGTAAAAATTAACAACATTAAAACATCAAATAACATTATAACAAATTCCAAACTTATTAAAGAACAAATTAAATAACATTTTGATAACTGGACTGCTTACAGACCTATTGACACTTATAAATTTAACTCTAACTGGTCAAAGAAATACCAACCCAAAACCATAACCAGATCAGACAATTACAATTCAGCTTTAGCTGAATTTTCAATAAATGAAATTTCTACAATTCTTACTTAACTATCTAACAATAAGGTATGCAATCCATCTGGAATTAGCTATAAAATGCTAAAACAGACTGGCCCTGCCTTTCTTCAAACAATAACTGCTCTTTTTAACTAATGCATTTAAACCAACTATATACCAAATAATAGAAAGAAGGTTGCAACTTTTTAATATTAAAAAAACCTATTTTTAATAGAAACTTATCAAATACAAGACCTATTAGCCTAGTTGAACATATTAAAAAACTATATATCAAACTTTTCACTAATTGTCTTAATCTAATATTCACTCAACACTCTATTTTATCTCTCTATAACTATATCACCCTACCTGGCAATAGCACCTTCATTCCTATACATATATTCAACAATATTATTGAGGATGCTAGTTGCAATAACAAACAACTTTGGCTTTTGTCTCAAGATATAAGCAAAGCATATGATTCTGTAAACTTCGATCTTTTTACTAAGTCCCTTGAATGTATATTAATGCTCCAATCTCTTATTAATACACTCATTAATCTTTTTACTGATTGCCAAAACTATGTTATATCTAACCTTGGACTTACTGATCTTTATTTAATTAAAAATAATATAGACCAAGAAGAAACTATAACTTTCTTATTTTGAAGAATCTATTACAACCTCTTAATCAATAGAATAGCTTCACAATTTTCAGAATACCCTTTGTCTATATCTTGAAAAACCAACTTATACTTACTCCAAACTCAATGCTTAAAAACATCTGTATCTGTTCTAGCCTACATGGATGACACTTTTTGAATTGCAAAATCCAAAGTTGAACTCAACCTAATAACTAAACTGCTACTTTCTTCTACTATATAGCTAATATTCAAATCAATCTAACTAAGTTTATTCTGGTTACAAATTCTACTTCCTCCTTTTTGTAGTTCTCTGGATTATTAATTTACTCTATTCCTAAAAACCAATTATTTAAGTTTCTTGAATATTGGTTTACACTCAACAACAAACATTCTCAAACCATCAAACTAATAAAAAAAGAGGCCTTTAGTATTATTAACATAGCCAATACAAAAAAATTACTGACAAACAAATTGCTTATATTATCAATACAGTTATTATTTCAACTTTAGAATACAGACTTAATAACATAATCCTTCCTTACACTGTATGCAACCAAATCTTATCCAAATATCTTACTATAGCTAAACACAAATCTCATCTTTCTAAATCTATATTAAACAGTACAATGCTTAATTCATTTTATACAATATACATAATATCTGAAACATCCAACTTCAACAACACATTTCTAACTATCTTCAATGAATTAATAATTCTGATCTTCTTAATATTACAACTCAAATTAGACTTTAACAGTTACAAAACAATCTATAGTCTTCTACTAGTATACTACATTACCCCAAACCTACTATAGAAGGTTCTAATAAACATTCATTAAAATTTAAAATTATTCAACTCCTTTCTTATCTTGGGTTAACCATCTCAGTTAATTTTAACTTAACTTGGCCCCATACAATTAGTAATGGTGGCCAATTACTAGAGTCTATTCTATTACAGTATCCAAAATATCTAATCTTTAAAAAGCAACTTAGACAATCAAATATTATGTATCTTGAACACTCTGCACTACAGATAATAGCACTTTACTTGACTGGAAACATCTCTCACCAAGATTATTATACTTACCTAAAAGCAGAAAACCCCTCTGGTTCTCTTACTTAGAAGATACAATCTTAGCACATTCTTATTATCAAAATATTTACTATATTACCAATCATCAAGCTACAACCCTTATGCTTATTATTCTATTAATATATTCAAAAAACTTACTAAATCTAAACTCTGATTGCTCTCATATTACAATAATGAAATTATTATTAGAAAAATATGAAAATATTTCTCATCTTCTAACTACTACTCTATTACTTATTAAACTTCCAATATAGGCTTAAACTATACAAGATTTTACTCTTTACCTCCTGTCAGCTATAAAAAATATATAGAATGCTATCTTAACTCTCATAGAATTAACCAAAGTAGCTGCACGACACAGTCATGCAAAACTAGAAATGGAGAAAATCTACGATGACTCTATTTCAGTTATAAGAAACTATATTCTTGATTGCAATTAGAAATGGCATGTGCAGAATTTTTAATATGATCCTGAAATAAGATTATTTGGCTAGCATTTTTATAATATCTAACTAGCATTAATATAATATCTAATCTGCATTAACATATTTAGCTAATTTCTAATTAAAATTTATTTATTTATTTGCATACTATTTTACATGGGTGCAGGTCAAAATCCTGACAAACAGAATCTTGACAGGTCATAATCCCAATAAAAAAATCATGACAGTCAAAAATTCTGACAATTAAAAATCCTGATAGCCAGAATTTTTGGGTAGAAAATTCGCAAGTATGAGATATGTTTAAAGTGAAATAGGCTTTTATAATTTAATTAATTTTAGGATTAAATCACTTTAGATAATAGTTGAGATAGAGTTTGCTATAGTCTATTACATTTTTTATTAGAGTTTTTAATTATCAGAATTTTAACTGTTGAGATTTTTGACTGTTGGGATTTTTTAGCTGTTGGGATTTTTTTGTCAGGATTATGACCTGTCTGAATTCTGTTTGTCAGAATTTTGACCAAACTCATTTCACACATATGTTTATTTATATATATGATAATAATTTATTCTTTGTTGTTAGTATCTTTCACTATATTACAAAAATATTTTTAATAATTAAGTAACTTTTTTTTTTTGCTTTCACTAAGGCTGTAGTTATCAATGGCTATTGCTTTTATTGTATTTTAATTATGATTATATAACTTATACAAGGTAAGTATACAACTAGCTACATGTACAACTTTTGATTATCTAATTTAAGTAGTCTGCCTGCACAGCAGGTTCTATACTAGCTGCCATTCTTGCAATCTACTAGGAGATTACCTATTTAAACACTCTGATCCCTATACTTACATCAACAAATAGTACACAAGTTCCCATATATCTAAGTGCCATCTAACCTAACTGTGACCTTCCTGTCTGTACATCCATCAAGCTGTTACACATTTCAGAGTATGTTATCTGGCTTGTAGGGCTCCAAGAGGCCTCCTGCTAACTAACTACCCATATTTAGTATCTTGTTAACAGGACTCACCCTTGCAGAGTTCAACCAGACCCTAGCACTGACTTCATAGCATATCTCTAGTACTTTAGTATACCCCTATTTCTGACCTCAAACTCCTAATCTAGATAGCCTAATAGGACTGTGACCTGTCCCTTGTACCCTAGGGTCTGCCTTCAAGGTTCTTTTTCTTTAGTTCAAGACTTCTGGCAGTTTGGTTGATAGTACTCCTCATCTAAGGTTCTTGCTCACCTGATTTCTTCCATATTAGTATCTGTTTCCTAGTTCTAGCCTTTACAGTAGTACTGTTGAAGATTCGTGTTATCTCTCTACTTGGGTCTTTCCAAGTGGGCTTCAGTTTTCCCAGTTCACAGATTTACATGGCTATGAGAACTTATCTTGGGTTTGTACTACCTGATGCTAGTTAGCATTTCTCTGTATAATCCAATATTGCACAAATGCTCCATAACTTGCCAGTTATCTGGTGCAACCATGTTACAGATACTGATCCCAACTGATCGACAGATTGCCATTGCCATAGTACCAGTTTCAAGGACTTAACTTGTTTTTGCACTGCCCAATACCGGTTTGCATTCCTCTATATAACTCTAGCATTGCACAGATGCCCATATACATTAATATAACATAGGTAGTTTTCCAAATTTTTGCTGTTGGTGGGTTTTGAACTCCCAACTTACCACTTAAAGGGTTGACAACTTATCTACTTCACTAAGTCACTATACTCTGAATGATTAAGTAACTCTTTTGAAATAAATAACATATATAGTAATAATAATATTTGGAATCATTTTACAAAAATTAGATAAGATGAAACCTTTAACCAAAGATGTGCTTAATGTAATTACTGCCATTAAACCTTGCAAAAAATATATGAAAATCCACTATTTTGATTGACCAATAACAACAACCAAAAATTTAAACAAAATTACTTAAATTTTTAGTAAAGAAATTGTGTTCACTTATTAAGGTTTTAAAATTTTGTAATTTAATGAATCACATGCAGGATTCTTGGAGAAATTGTGATTTGCCATCTCTAGATACTATATATTCTATTAAATTACATAAAATCCATGTTACTAAAACTCATATAAAATTACATATATTGTAATTTTCAAATCTAAATAAAATATGTTCCTGAGTTAATTTTACTATTACACAGACCAAAACCTTAAACAATTAAAAAATTAAACTCCTGCCAAAATTATGTATAATGCAGCCAAAATTTTGTTAATCACAGCTGTTGGCCAATCAAAATGAGGTTCAACCATGCAGCTCCTAGATTTAATGAATTCTATGTAGGATTTTTTGAAGAACTATGATTTGCCTATCTCTAATTGCAATTTATTCCTGGTATAAAAAAATGACTTTTTATAAAAGAAGATTATAGTATTTGCAATCTGAATATTGATAAGAATTTCAGTGACTGAGCTTAAAAATCTATTAATGAAGTCAATGTCTGACTGCTATATAGTTGGTTAGCTAGCATCACTTAGTTCTAATTAGTGATGTGCTATATATAGTATAGTACATAAAATTTTTTTTAGATATTATAAAACAAATTATAAAAACATTCATATCTCAAAGGTTTTTTTATAAAACCATTCATATCTCAAAGGTTTCCTTATAAAGCCACCTTTTGTATTCTAAAATTTTGCATATAGTTATTTTATATATTATATGTATATTATACATATAGCACATGCTATACACATTATATACACTATATATACTATACATACTGTACATAGTGTATGCTAAAAAAAAAATCTGAATATCATATAAATAACACATCACTAGTTTCAATAAAAATTCTGAGGCTCTGCAAATCTACAAAACATATCTATATATTTAGAAATAATTGACAAATTCTTTTGATTAAATCCTTGATGATCAGTAATTATCATTTTACAAAATATTTAGTATTGAGAACTTTAAATTTACATCAGGTCACTAATTTTTGTGCTAAAAAAATTATTTTTACTATTGTTTGTTATTGCATCTTTAATTTACAGATGTATATACTCTTTTATTGGTTTTTTTTTACTAAACTGTGAATAAGTTATGCAGACCAATCAATTTCAAGACTTTGAATACAAAGATATTCATTTTTGATACTTACCTTTTAAAGTATTGTTCAGGGTGCTGCACAAGGTTATAATGAAGGATAACTTAATTATAATCTAAGAATCATATATATTATTTTACTCTTAAGTAAACCATGTCTATGTATTTGATACACCATTTCTGATATACTAATAATAATTTTGATTATAACTGTTCTTATAAATTCTTGAACAACTAATAAAATTTTGATCTGCTGAATTCGATAAGTTTTTAAATCCAGTGTTATCAGAATTGGATTTTTAGCATTACAGTAATTCGATAATACTGAATTCAAAAACTTATTGAATTCAGCAGATCAAAATTTATTAGTTGTCTCAGAATTTATAAGAACAGCTGTAAATATGCACATAGATCTGATTACAACTTGAATAGATAGAAAAGTTTTATTGCAAACCTAGTGTTATAGAATGAATTTTATTATTATATTTTAGTATAGTTTCATGAATGTATATTTTATTATTAATTGATAGTATTATTATTAGTATTATTATTATCATTATTAGCATTAGTTATTATCATTTAGTTATATTAGATAGAACAAATCAATTACAGTAATTAATGCTTAATGCTTGACACTTGATGCTTAACACTTAACACTTGACGCTTGACACTTAACGCTTAATGCTTAATGTTTAACACTTAATACTTGACACTTGACATCTGATGTCTGACCTTCTCCTTAATAATTATTAAGCTTTAATGCTTAGCTTTAATGATTGTTAACAGATATATAAACCCCAAGAATTTCCCCAAGTCAAGCAAGTTACAGACACCCCTCTCCTTCTATCTTTTAGTTTAGTAACTCCTATAAAGTGTAAAAGGATTTCTTAGGAACAGAAACCTAATGGATAGCCTTATTCCTTTAATAAAGTTATTATCTTTATCTATAAACTATATTAATATTTCCCCTCTAGAGTAATTCCTACATGCAAGGTATATTGCTCTTAAGTTAATAAAGTTATAAACTGTTGTATTGTCATAACCGAACTGCCCAGAGAAGGGTATAGTTGCTAAATAGTTAAAGCTACTATACTTCCCTCTTGGATACTGCTATAAACCTGTAAAGAATTTCTGTAGCTGTATCATTGTTATAGTAAGGAGTTAAAGAAGGCCTCCCTACTGTAACATTTGGTGCCTTTTGGTGGAAAACAAAAATAAAAGCCAGTTTGATTTCTAGCTGCTGAATAATTTTCACTGAACATATTTATCTCAGAAGATAGCTGCCATATTAATTTTCACCGAACATAACTGTCGCAGAAGATAGCTGCTTTATTGTTCTAGAGTTAGAACACTTTTCTTTGATTACTCTCTTAAACAAGGAAGAACACTTTTTTTATGGTTCACACTACTGCTAAACTCTACTATGAAAATATACAAAGTTACCAAAATGCCCATTTAACTGAAACTCACCTTACTATAGACATGCTTCAAGCAACCAACCCAGATTTATCTTGTCTTTAGTGTTATTGGCTTACCCACACTCGTCCTTGCTCACTTTTTGGAAAATTTTGGACTTGGTAGAGAACTAACTTCCATGTTGAGTATCATACCTCTAAAACTCAGGAAAACTTTACTCTTTTTACTAATCTTCCTAATCGAATCACACTTTGCCTTTGTGTTCAAAATATTATTTTTAGTTGCTGTTATAAATCTAATAACTTCAATCTTAGAGAAATTGCTCTAGCACTAGTTCAAAAATATACTCAGTTCTTACAAGTTTCTACCTTACCTTTTGAACATTAAAACACTTTTGACTTTCATATTAATGCACTCTAAAGTTTTAGTTTTGAAGAACCTGGTCAATTTAGTCAACATTTAGGAAATTTAGGAAGTCCTATTCTACCTTCAACTGAAGAATATAATATAATCCTTACTGCTGATATTCCACTCTTAACTAACCCCACAGATAGCCTACCTCCTTATAGTGAAATAGCTACTTCTACTAATACTCTGCTAGTCATTATACTCCTCTTGGTTCACCTCATCAACAGTTTTTTTTAATCAATTTTCCAGTACCTCTTTTACTTATTACTGATAATATTGAGACTGGAGAATATATTACTGCTTTTGTGGATCTTACAGAAACCTCTAGCTCAAATCACACTCCTATTGACTCATCACCATTACAGGCTTTTGAAGATAGTTCTTCTCTTTTACCTCTACCTCAACTTGCTTTTTCTCAACCACAACCTTAACTCCTTTCTCTACTCCCACCTATCCTAGACAACCTTCCTGATCCACTTAATAACATGGCTAACCAAGCTTTACAAAATGCAGCTACTGTTATTAATAATTTAGCTACTGCTTTAGGACATGGAAATGAACAAGCCTTACTAACTATAGAACCTTTTCAAGCTGATGGTACTCAAGACCTACTTACCTGGCTCCAAGAATTTCAAAGAGCTGGTATAGCAAACTGTTGGAATGCTGCCTGTCAATTAGAGCTTGCTTATGTATATATGAAAGGCATTGCTCTAGACTAGTACCAAAGTCTAAACCCTCAGTCTAATGTTTACAATGATAATGCTACCCCAAACCAAAGTTATAAGCATCTATTTAAAGCTCAATTTAGTACTCCTAAACAGAAAGCAGTCTGGCAAAAACAATTATTCAACATTAAACAAGGAACAGATAGTGTTAATGCTTAGGTAAATAGATTTAGATCTCTATGAAAGAAAGTAGACCCTGCTACAGCTTTTCCTGCTGCCTTTGTTACTTAACTCTTTATTCAAGAATTATGACCAGAATATGCTATCAATGTTTAAGCATCTGAACCAGCAAACCTAGATGCTGCCATCAATGCTACTCGATAATAGAAAACTGGAAAGCTTATAGCTATTGCTACACCTTCAGAAACAGACCAAGCTATTAAGCAATTAACTGACCAAATTGCTCAACTTAGTATTAACTTAGTCCAACAACAAAAACCTGCTCCTACCACTTCTGCAAACTATGCTGAAGCCCCTACTCAGGCACCTTGACTTAAACAACCACCTACTTGTTTTTATTGTGGATGCACTGAACATTTTATTTCTAATTGCATTACTAAAAAGAGAAATAGAGAATGAAAACAAGGTCCTATAACTGAAGACCTACCAAAGACAATTGACATATTTATTCTCGATCCAGAAGTTGAGATCACTCTCGAAATAGAAGCCAATCTTATGAACTAAACTACTATTCATCCAATTATCAAAGAAATAGAAGCTCTAAATGCTCTAGATATCCCTTCAACTGATCTTCTTCTCTATACTATTATGATGTTCACTATCTTGATCAGAATCAGACACCTTCTTCTTCTTCTTCAATTAGTTCACAAAAATGGGAAACCTTGTTAGCCAACCCTTCTATTCACATTGCACTTTCTTCACATTTAAGTAAAGAAGCTAAGAATGCCAATATCATTACATCCTCCACTTACACTAAATCTGTTAAATGCAATATCCAACTTAAAAACAGACTCTACCAAGCTATTATTGACAGTAGTGCTTTTATAAGCATAATTGCTTACAAGGTAGTTAAAGAATTAGAATTAAAAATCAAACAAGCTTCCTCTAATCTTATTATGTCAGCTACTAATAATTCTACTAGACCTTTAGGAGTCATTTGAGATTTACCTATTACTATAGACGAAATTACTATTCCTATCGCTATTGAAGTAGTAGATATTACTTCATATTCTATCCTTCTTGACAATGACTGGTCCAAGAAAGTTGAAACTAGTTACAACTGAAAAAATGGATGCTATTTTTTTAAATGAAGAGGTAAAAAGCATGCCATTCATACTACCTATGAAAATGACCGACTACTCTCAGCTCAACCTATTGTTACTAATTCTGATGAGCTTAAGCTTTATGAACAAGAATATCTTACACCTTTAGAAGCATATGCTCTTGATGCTAAACCTGCTAAACTATCCTCTAGCAATAGTTCTAAAGAATGGACTGTTTACCAACCAAAGCATAGAACCAGACAACCTAAAGCCTGTGTGTGTAAAAACTGTAGATTACCAAATCATCTTTTCGCATAATGTTCTATCAACCTTTGTAATTGTTGCCAACAACCTGGACATATTGCCATTTACTATCTCAACAACTACCAAAAAGAGTCAGCTGTCGCACTTGCAATCAATCTGACCATCTCTATAGAGCCTGTTAACAAAATATTTGTAACTCATATAACAGTTATAAACATATTAGCATTAATTGTTCTTTGGCTGATCTCCAAAAGCAAAACTATTCATATAAGTGTGGCTATAACTCTGAAATAGTAGAATCCTAAAGACTACCCTATTATAGTCATAGACATACTCACTATTGCTATCAATGCCATGTCCCAAAAAGACCTGAATCCTTAAGAGCTCTTAACAACCAACTCTTCTGTTATGCTTGCTATTTTGACTTCTACTATGCCTTTGATCAAGAAGACCCTCGAAGTGTTCATTTTTATACACAAAGGGAAGGTCATGGACTACTTGTAGAATATAAAGTATGCCAAAAAGCAGAACCTTATTCTCGAATGTACCAACTAGAAAGCCTTAGTAAAGAACTTTGGTTTTGTGAGCTTGAGCACTTATATGCTTATAAAATCAGTTAGGATGTCCTTTATAATCCTAACTACAACTTATGGACAAGAATTAGACATTACACAGAATCTAACCGAAGTGCTGGATCTCAATATGACCTAAACCAGACTCATATATATCATCTTGCTGCTGTTCTTCTTTGGAAAAGTAACAAGACTATTATTAAAACTCTTGAACCTCAAGTTGGTGATCGTTTTAGCCAACTCTGGTCTAATGATAACATGAAACTAGTATTACGAGAAGAACAAGAAACCCTTGAAGAGAATGATAAACTTCTTCTTTAACAAATATTAGATGAGTCCTTTGACACTAGCCATCCTAAATATAATCAACCATTTGCTCTTGCTACCTTATATCACAATTTTAGTACTTCTGTTGACTTTTATAAGGAATGCTTACATGTTAAGCATCAGAAAGAATTAAACCAACATGATGGGTACTGTAGTGATTGTGATACTACATTAGCACATTCACCAAATACTGAACTTGCTTCAGAACCAGACCCTATTTATATTGAACCTCTTACCAAGATGCAACTTCAGTTGGATCAACAAGCTTAACTTATTTAACAATTACAGACACAGGTTCAATCTCTGCAAGACACTAATGTGCAAATTCTACAATTCTTTCAAAACTATTTTCAATATATAAGCAACAAGAAAATGTTCTTGAAACTCTTTTGAGACCTTAAAATTTTTAAATAATCTCAGACAAGATGAAAAACTACCTAATGACCCAGACAAGCCTGAGACAAATTCTAGCAACCTTATACCCCAAATGGTGTGTTCTATTGAAATCTTTATTCTCTATGAAGAATACACCTTGACCTTCAAAACAGCTGTCAATATTGGACCCTTACAAACAGTACAAGGACAAAAATTTAGAACACTATTAGAAGAATTTTCAGACCTTTTTGCATCAGATATAACTGAATTAGGCCATACTAATTTGGTTATTTATAAAATCTATATTGAAGATGTTCCTTCTATTTGATTATGCCCTTATTCAATGCCACCTACAAAACAGACATTTATAAAAGAAGAAATACAAAGAATGCTCGATAATAAACTTATTGGATCCTCTAGTAGCCCCTGAACTTTTTCTGTTATGCTAGTATAAAAGAAGAATAGAAAATTACATTTCTGTGTAGACTACAAAAAGCTTAATGCTATTATGAAGAAGAATACATATCCTTTACCTCGAATAAATGAAATGCTTAATGCACTTGCTAGATCAATGTGGTTCTTTATTCTAGGTCTTGCTAGTGAATATTAGTAAGTTAATATGGACTCTAAAGACTAAGAAAAAACTGCTTTTATTACTCGATATGGCATTTATGAATTGAATGTAATGCCTTTTGGACTTTGCAATGCTCCAGCAACCTTTCAAAGATTAATGGACTGAGTTTATAATGGAATTGCATGAAAATTTGTAGTAATATATTTAGATGACACTATTGTATACTCAAGAACATTTGATGAGCATCTTGAACATCTACAAAAAGTCTTTACCTGAATTCGAAAAGCTGGACTATGTCTTAACATTGAAAAATGTAATTTTTGGATGCAAAGCCTACCCTTCTTAGGCCATATTATATCTGGAAATGGAATTGCTCCAGACCCTCAGAAAATAGAAGCTGTTCACAATATACAACCTCCTAAAAATATAACCCAACTTAGATCTTTCCTAGGACTTGCTGGATATTATAGACAATTTATCCAAAACTTTTCAAGTATAGCCAGACCTCTTAATCATTTAATGAAAAAGGATACTGCATATAAATAGTGCTCTGAACAACAAAAAGTCTTTAATAAATTAAAAAGAAGACTAACTATTGCTCTTATCCTAGCTTATCCTGATTTCAAGTACCCTTTCATATTAGCTACTGATGCTTCTTATTATTGCTTTGGTGCTACACTTAGTCAAATAGAAAAAGATAGAAAAGAACATCCAATTGCTTATGCAAGTAAAAGCCTTCAAAAAAAAGAAATGAACTATGGTGCTACTGAATTAAAATGTGCTACCATAGTTTGGGCAATCAAACATTTTCATAAATACCTAGGAACTGCAAAGTTTATTCTTATTACTAACTATAATACTCTTAAATGATTAAGGACAGCTAAACCTAAAGGACAAATTGGAAGATGGATACTAAATTACAACCTTATAATTTTGAAATTATTCATAAACCAGGCTGAGTTCATTCCAATATAGATGCACTCTCAAGGCTGCTGACTCAGACACTACCTATACCATTCCAATAAATTTAGATCAATATATTAACTTATATAATTATTTAGAATTAGACACATTACCTAAAAAGTTAACAGACATAGAAGAAAAACATCTAATTTGACAAGCTAGATATTTCGAAACAAAGCATAGACTATTATATAAAAAGAATAGAAAAGACTCTACTCATCCCTTTAGAGTAATTAAATAGACCGAAGTAGAACCTATCCTATATATGATGCATAAACATCTTACTACTGAACATTTAGGAACAGATGTCATATATTATAAGATTGCTAAATGATATTATTGGGACCAAATGTATAGAGATGTACAAAAATATGTTCGCACTTGTACAGAATGTCAACAATGTAAAAAAGGATAAAGAAAGGAATCTCTTCATCCTATTCAAATAGGATAAGCCTTTGAATGACTTGATATTGATTTAGTAGGACCTCTCCCTCTTACTAAACAAAATAATCGCTATATAATTGTTGTGACTAAATATCTAACATGATGGCCAGAAGCCCGAGCTGTGCCTGATACTAGTACTGCTATACTAGCACAATTTATTTTTGAAGAAATAGTTTGTAGACATGGAACCCCAAAAATTATCTTATCTGACCAAGAACAAAACTTCATTAGTGAAACTATCTGCATATTATGCAAAAGGTTTCTAACCAAAAATAAATTCTTATCACAATACCATCTACAAACAAATGGCATGGTTGAAAGATTTAACTGAACACTCTGTGAAGCACTTGCTAAAGTAAAAGGAACAGATGATTGGAACATTCACATTCCTGCTATATTATTAGTATACTAAACAAAGAAACATGCTACTACTGGATATACTCTATTTTAACTTATTTATAGTCGACAAGCTACACTGCTGATTGAAGCTTTAATACCTGTTGAACTACTACCAAAAAGTAGTAAAGATATTAACTTACAAGACAGTATTTTGCATAGAGCTTATGAGCTAATAGACAAATTGTCCCAATTGCAAGAAAATGCAAGAAGCAATACTAATAAGTCGCAACAGAAACAGAAACAATACTTTGATGCAAAAGTTAAAGTACAAGAATTTGAAGTAGGTAACAAAGTATGGATCTAATGAAAGGAACTAAAAATGTCAAGATCAGCAAAATTTAAGAATAAATAACTAGGACCATTCATAATTTATAAAAAATTAGAAAATGGTGCTTATAAGTTATAAAATAAAGAAGAAAAAATCTTACAAAACTATTACAATAGTGATTGATTAGTAAAATATTATGAGAAACAGACTTGGGAACCATTAGTTGTTGTTGAAACTTAGCAAATTTCTGAAAGAAATTTAATTTGGAAGAGAGTAACACAATGAAAAACATTTTAAAAATCTTGTATTACTTTAAAATATATATATAGACAACCTAACTGTGCAAATTTTCCTAAATTAACAATTTGGCTATTTAAAAAATGAATACTATTATTCTGCAACCTAATACTATTTAGGCCCTACAAAATTTTATTTCTATTTGGAGCAAGACCCTGCTGCTCAATACAATTTAGGAATTTTCTCCCAAAATGTAATACTATGGGATGACCAAATACCAGACCAAGTTATCGATATTTTATCACAGCTTGAAGAAACAGCTTTAAGTGAAATCAATCAACTTATTGGAAATTTGAACTAACCAATTAATAATTCAATTCCTATCTTAGAAGAAGAATTAGATGAACAAAATCCTCTTACAAAAATAAAGGAAGACCTCATGCAACCTCTTGAACCTCAAAAAGCCTCTTGAATCTCACCTTTCAAAGGAACAACTTGGAAGAAAAAACTTAATGATATTTTGGAAAAACTTTCTATTCATGCTAAGTCAAGAGAAAATCAGATCAAAACTCTTGAAGCTTACTATTACTTGGGAACTCTTATTCAAGAAAATGAAGCTAATCAGAAACAGATTAAAGAATGAATACAGGAAACCAATAGTGCTCACAAAGCTCAAGACATTTGGAAAGGAGCTCATCATATTTAAAAGATTTTTACTCTTTGACTAAAAGCTATAATCTACCAGACAAAATACTTGGCTGCTACACAAGTTGTAAAGCTTACAGACAAAGCTTTCACTTCTTTGATTAGAGACTTAAAAGATAAATTTGCAGAGCAAATTTCTTAAGAGGCCAGAAATGTTATAAAATGAATTTTATTATTATATTTTAGTATAGTTTCATGAATGTATATTTTATTATTAATTGATAATATTATTATTATTATTATTATTAGCATTAGTTATTATCATTTAGTTATATTAGATAGAACAAATCAATTACAGAGGTTAATGCTTAATGCTTGATGCTTAATGCTTAATGCTTAATGCTTTATGCTTGATGCTTGACACTTAATGCTTAATGCTTAACACTTAACACTTGACATTTGATACTTGACACCTGATGTCTGACACTTTGCTCTAATAATTATTAAGCTTTAATGCTTAGCTTTAATGATTGTTAATGGATATATAAACCCCAAGAATTTCTCCAAGTCAAGCAAGTTACAGACACCTCTCTCTTTCTACTTTTTAGTTTAGTAACTCCTGTAAAGTGTAAAAAGATTCCTTAGAAACAGAAACCTAACAGATAGCCTTATTCTTTTAATAAAGTTATTATCTTTATCTATAAACTATATTGATATTTTTTCTCTAAGGTAATTCCTACAGGCAAGATATATCACTTCCAAGTTAATAAAGTTGTAAACCATTGTATTGTCTTAACCAAATTGCTCAGAGAAGGGTATAATTGCTAAATAGTTAAAGCTACTATACTTCTCTCTTGGACACTACTATAAACCTGTAAAGGATTACTGTAGCCATGTCATTGTTATAGTAAGGAGTTAAAGAAGGCCTCTCTACTGTAATACTAGCTAATAACTAAACAGTTATTGGACCAATTATATGATCAGTTATATGACCTAACTGCAGTCAGTCAGTTATAAGTAAAGATAGAAAAATTAATGATTTTTTGAATTTACTGTGCAGGCTGTGCAGCCTGCATGTGCCTGTATTACAGCTATATAAGCCAAAATTGTCAAATCCTATAGCATTATAAAAAATTCTGAGCTTCTAAAAAATTCCATTTGCACAATGTTTCATCTTTAGTTATGAGTCAAAGACTGATTAATAACTGACCATGACTAACTAGACCCACCCTTATATGAGACCTAATAATAAATTTAGATGTTGTAGTAAAAGTGTAATATATATTAGCATATTACCAATAATATTGGTATAATAGAAAACTGTATTAAAAAATCCAGAACTTAATATTGATAGAAGTGATATTTTTGTTAAAAAATTACATATATGTATATATGTACAATTGAAAAAGTATTCAATTATCATTATCATTATATAATGATATGTTACTGTTCTGAGTCATTTCGTACAATTTAGGTCAATTCTGAATTGATCTAGATCATTCTTAAATTTTTACTGATTCAGAAATGGCCCAGGTCAATTTTTAATAAAAACTTCTTTAGATAATAAGAGAATCACTAAAGCAACAGGTAACACTTAGATCGAACTATAAGTCCTAGCCTGTTATTATAAAGAATATACAGGTTATAGAACTTTAGACTCAGGAGAGAGCTAAAGCTATGAAATTTAAAAGATCAAGATATGACCAATCATCTGTTGATAAATAAGCACCAACTAATTTATTTGTATAAATAAATAAGTCAGTGCTTATTTGTCATACCTCATACTTAGAAAAAGGTTATCACTTAATTCCAAAACTTAATAAAAATTCAGAATCCAGAATTATTATGTATGTTAAATTAATTAATGCAAAAAACAAAATTAATAAATAATGTTGCCAGTAGAATGGTTGAACACAGGGATGGAATGGATTTGACAAATTGTCACTTAAGAAATAATTATGCTACATAACATTCCTCAAGATAGTAAAGGTGGATTTATGATTTGGCACAAGGTTAAAGTGATCATTAAGAGAGTTACAGGATAAGTATAAGTAAACTTAAAAAAGCATTTATTGTATTGGTCAAGAGGACTTTATTAATAATTTTTATTTATTTTATAGAGCAATACAATTATAGAGCTATCATATTAAATTATTTGAAACTAGATAGCTCTTTTTCTAGAGATGAAAATCCTACCCTTATATAATAAATTGGCCATGAGAAGAGCATGCACAAGACCATAGCTCTTCTCTTTGTGCTTATCATTTTCCAACCTTATTTGTTTTAACCTTGAACCTCTTATTCTAGCCTTTCATTAGTTTAACATTTCTCATAGCTTCGATAAGAAATGTTTCAGGTACATGATCTTAGAGCCAGAACTCATTATATTGTCTTCAATTACACCTCCTTGGCATCACTTTACACCTAACCCAAGTAAAACAGATGGAGTTAACATCTATTTCCAATGCAACAGGTTGGTCTAGGTTGACCTTACTTTAATTGAAGAAGTAATTGGGTTTTACATAGAGGCTTTTGTACTTTTATATAGCTTCTTTTAGGGTCAGGCATGCATGTTTCAAATGGATCATCATGGGCAACTCTGATTAGATAAGTATACCACAAAGATGTCCATTTCACAGGTTCATGAGATGTTGGTTTTACCTCTAACAATAAATAAACCTTTCTAAAGTTTAACTTTATTAATAAATACAATTTTTTTTTTATTAATTTTTAAAATAAAAAGTTACGACTTTTAAGTATGAAACCTTTGATCAAATATTAAAAGCTTTTATTTATTAAAGAAAAAACAATCGCTATTTAATATCAAAATAAATATAATCAATGTTTAACTGTAATAACTTATATAATACAAAATTTAAATATTAGATAATATAATTTTAAAATTATTTACATTGTTGAACTGAAAAAATTTATATGACTAAATGATCTGGGGCCACAAATTTGTTCTATAATGTGTATTTTTTTTATTGTGTTTTTGTTCTTTATTTATTTGTATTATACATTTTTTATTTATATGAATTTTTTATTTTATCTGGAGCATTAAACTATATTTTTAATTTTATTTAATAAGTTTTTAATTATATTTATATAAAAGTTTTCTTTATTTACACAAAAGAACTTTAATAATATAATTAATATTATTGCTTAAGTTATATAATTTGTTGCTAGGCATACAATTTTAAATTTTTAAAAATTTCATCAATTAAGAAATGACCTAGGTCATTTCAAAATTCCAGAATAACCTAGAAATCGACTTATATTGTGAAATGACTCAGAACAAGGTCACAAGAATTAATTATTCAAACAGATCTATGATTTCACACATCTATATCTAAATTGTCTTAAACTATACACTATATTGTATGTTGTAAAACTTTATTCCTGGTATAAAAAAAAATATACTACAAGGCACAATACACAATTTCAATAAAATCACAACTAAAACCTGATATATATAAAATATATATAAAAACTACACAATAAATCAAGTAATATAATGATAACACATAACAAGAATATTACAGTATGGTAAATTTAGGTAATGATTATTATCACAAATACATGTACACAAAGTTACAAGGTATAAGCATCCAATCAAATGCCTAGAATTGTGAACTCCACTTAACTTGCTATAAAACTATACACTTCATATTTTATACTCCGTTTCTGGTAAACCTATACTGTTGAAGTTTCTGTAATTATTTTGTACAATTTCTTGGCAGAACTAACTCAAAACATCAACTTAGCCTCAATGCTAATTACTTGAACCTTATTTGCTCTACAGCTGTCAAATATTCAATTCACATTTCTCTTTTACCTAACATTTCTATTATCAACTCTATCAAATCTGAAATCTTTATTTCAAGTAAATCTACTAACAAACTTATATCTATTTCAATCACAACCTCTTTTATTAGCAACTATCTTTCTATACTGATGAATCTGTAATTGATATTGGTATTGACCAATACACAATAGGTATTGGTTGAATCCAAGTCAATAATAATAATCAAATTATTAATTTCTTCTCTGCTAAAATTAAATTTTGGTCTCATCTTATAAAGCAAAACTCTTCTCAATTATTATTGCAATCTCAACTGCTCCTCAAAATTGTACTATTAATATTTTTACAGACTCTCAATAAGTAATCTATAAATTTAATAATCTTCAACTTAAGTCAATCTATCCTAACAAATTACTCAAATTTAATTTATAGTCAATCTAATACACTCTTCTAAATATTATTAAATTATACAAATTACAAATTACCTTTCATAAAATACAAACTTATTCAAATAATTATTTCAATAAGCAAGCAGACTCTCTTGCTAAACAATACTCACTGTCATCTCTTTTTTTATTTAATTACACAAATCTTTATAACTCTTATTATATTTTCTAATGAGAACACCATTATGTAGAACTTTCTACAAGACATTTCATTAAACAAATCTGTAAAGCTCACATCTTAGCTATATCGGCATCACAAAAATAAAACAGTAAGTGGTCATACTTCAACCAAGACATTGACTAAAGATCCACTTGGCTTTACTTCAATCATAATAAAAAACCCTCATAAAATATTATCAACTTTAGACTTAATCAACTAAAATCTTTTAAAACAAAAATTCTTCTTAATAAGTTACCAACATACTCATTATATCATACTATTTATCCAAGCCTATATCCAGACACTGCTTGCTTCTTTTGTAACTTATCTAATTCACATTTCCACTAATGCACTTGTGCTAATCCATCTTTATTTAATCAAATTATCTAAACCTCTACTAATTAAATTATCTCTAATAACTTGCCTGATCTTGACACTTACTATAAACATAACTTAATTAACAAAATTCTTTATCATTCAGCTTTTAATTCTCTATATATGTTATCTAATACTTACTATCCCAATCTTACTCTTAAAGGACTTATCCCAAAGTCTCTTATATCAATAATTCAAAACTCTAACATTTCATACAAAATGTCCTCTCAAGTTATTATTGATATTCTTCTCAATATTAATAAACAATCATATGAGCAACTATAGAAAACATACTATATTCATTTCTCCAATTAGAAAAATCAACAAAACAAATCATGGTCTCAACTAATTAACCAATCTTCAAGATCTTTCAATCCAATTAGAAACATACTCACTCTTGAAGAAATTATACTTATTTATATCTTTGTAAACTTCCTGATTAATTATATTTTTACTCAAATACATGCCCTTCTATTGGCCAAGCAATTTGCAAAATTAATATTTGGTCCATCTTATGGATCAAATATAGCATATTATCAAATTATATATTAAACATTCAAATCTAGATGAGCTTTGACTATTTTAGTAGGTTTAGGCTACAGATAAACTAGTTTAAGCTTTTATTCTTGTATGTAATTTTCAATTTATTTGTCTTATACAAATAGTAATAGCTATATAATTAGCAGTTTAATGGTTAGTCCTGACTGCAAGTGTCAGCCTTGGCCATAGCACATAGATATATAACTATTTTAAATTATTAATAAAGATATAAGCAAGGCCTTATCTTAATTCCAAAAAAAAAAAATTTAAATAAATTAAATAGCTATTTGTCAAAACAATTTAAAATTACTTATACCCAAATTTAGCCTAAGAAACTTGTTTTGTACTCTAAGAAATTATTGTCTAGCTCATTTCTGGCTTCATTTTGATATAAGTTTCATCAAAAACAGCCAAAAATTAGTTATTTTATAAGCAAAAAAACTCCAAATAACTAATTTTCTTAAAATTTCTTAAAAATTTGTTTTTTTCTTTTTACTCCCTCCAAATCCAGACCTCAAACCTATTTTTAAAACAACATTTTCTAGTGATTCACTTAACTAACTATTATTTTATAACTATCTTTCTTTTAGTTCTTAATTAATTAATACAAAAACAAATAATTACAATTTGTACTTATTCTAAAATTACACAATCTTGTGTATACTTTATTCTATTTTTAGCAGAAGTTATACAAGCTCTACATTGTACTAAAAGCCACACCAGCCACAGCAACAAAAGTAATACAAATAGCATAATATTATATAAACTAAAAATTACTTTTCTTTGAAACTGTCATCATTCTCTTTAATAATATTATAATAACATCAAGTCAAAATGCCTATCTTAATCACTAATGAAACTGATTCTCATGATTTAAACTACTATAATAATAAATATCCTGATTGCTTTGGCATTAGTACCAAAGAAACTAATCCACTTACTTTATACATCTTATCTAAAGATGTTAATTTTACAAAATGTGAACTTAATAAGCAATAACATTACTTTAAAATGCTATTTCAACTTATGTTGTTTACTTGTCTCTGTAACAAATACTATACCAAGCTTACTTTCAAACATTACAAATTTACATATACTACACCTTCTCATCAATTTTCTAGCTCAAGTGCAATGGATATCTCTCCAATTACAGTGATTTCTAAAAATCACTTCAACAATATTGGTAATAAACTATTGTTAACATTAAGAGTTTTACACATTTTTGATCATAACTTTTAATGTACTAAACCAATTTGGATAAAACAACCACCATTGTATTTAGCTCATCAAGATGATTCTAATGAGCATAAGAACATATGATTCTAATTACAGGATCACAAGACCAGGATAATTTTGATGAAAAGTACTAATTATAATACATGTGATTTAATTCTGATTGACTCACATTATTGTGCTGAAAATCTAGCATTTCTATCATTTCTATTAGATCTATCATTTCTATTAGATCTATTATTTCTATCAGATCTATTAGTTCTATTATATCTTATTTCTATTATATCTACTATATCTATTATATATATTATATCTATTATATCTATTAGTTCTTATATATCTTAATATTACTATATATAGCATTTATTGGCAATAGAGTAGTCTTTATTGTAACAACTTATACATATAAAATATCTATAAAAGTACTGCTTTCTGACCCTTCAAGAAAGTTAAATGTCTTTATATATTTCAATAGAAAGTATTCTTATATTTCATTTAAGTGTTTCTACAGTTTATATAAGTATCTTTATATACTTAGAAGTGTCCTTATATATTTCATAGTTAATAAACTAAATACAATATTTAGTATCTTCATATATTATCTATTGTTACCTTTGTCTTAAAATCCAAAATTACTCTGTATTTTGTTAAGTCTTGTGTAGACTTTTGTATAGAATCTGTTAAGTTATAGTTATTATACTATAGTTGAACAGCTTCTGTTATTGCTGTGGTTAAAGGAAAAACTACAGGTTAATACTACCTAACTCACCTATTACTAAACAACAGTAACAAAATATTCTATTCATTTCTTAAATTTTATTATCTTCTTTCTATACAAACCCATCATCTGTGGCAATTGTTTTATACTCTCAACATTATTATATATGCACTCTTGCAAAAAAAAAAATATTCAATATGTTCTTATTTAAAAAACATGTTATGCACTAGACTACTCTATAGCTGTAATTTTCAAAGACTTTCTATTCTATCAAGACTGTGTTCACAGCCTCTAATACACTAAACTCAAACCTCTCTCTCAAATACAAAAATTTATTAAAGAATAATGTTTTATTTTTTATCTTTTCTACTTCTACAAACTCACCAAAGAAGAAAAAATTAATTTTCATCAAAAACTTGCTCTTAGAGAAAAAGAAAAAAAACAAAACTCTAAACAAACAAAACAAAACCAACAACAAAAAAACACAACTAACCAACTCAAAGATACTTCTAATGACCTGGATTGGTTTCTTAAGTATCCAATTACTAAAAACATGAAACTAAATACAAAACTTAATATATTGCTTGCTCAATAACTTTTTACCTTCTTAAAAATTCACTTTTGCAAATTTATTCCTAGCCAACTAATTCCTTCTACTTCAAATAGTACTTAACTAACCATAAACCAAAAACCTCCTCAAAAACAAAGCTTTAATTATCTACTTAAAACAAAAACTGCTAAAAAATCAAAATTTCTTACAGACTTCCTTCATCAATCTAACCCATTACTCTTACTTTAACTCAATATTCCACAATATGCTTATACTTCAATACTTAAAAATCTACTTACTAAATTTACTAAACATCTTTTTACCAAACTTAACTACTTATACATCTTTTGTTCTTATTACTTAATTCTACCTTATCCAATCTCTGATCATTGTAAAGTAGCAATTAACTTTGCTCAACTATACTTATTTCTTCATAACAAATATCAAACAATTCACTACTAAAAATTCATTGAGAAACTTGAGCTCTATCATTTTAGATTATTAATAAAATACAAATTTGAATATGATGCTTTAAAACCCTTATTCAGTATCTACAAAAACAATTGCTTTACTATTACTGTTACTCTTAATATTTCTATAACCAAATTTACTAACACTTTTTAAATTTCATCACTTAAGCCATATACCAAAAACTTTAATACATGGTATGCAGACTTCTTTAAAGCTTACCAAAAACAGTTTACTAAAATTAATGACAATAAAGTTAGAAACTATATTAAATACCAAATTGTAACTACACTTGCTGAGGAATGCAAAAAACTTCTACCTTCAGACTTTCAAATTACAGAACCTATTTCTCTTTAAGAACATTCCTTTCTAACTACCAAAGCTGTACTTTTTTATGTTTATACATGTAAAAATCAAGATTACAAGCTTTTATTCAATAACACAAGATACATTTTTAAAAATATATCTACTTACTTCTTCGATAAGGATTTTAAAACCTTTTCAGCATTCTCAAAAGATAACTTAACTCCTAAAACTACACCATTTACTTCCGATTATTTAATTTTTCAACTAAACTAACAATACACTGCAATTTTCAAAAAAACTATCCCACTTAATATACTAAATAAACTTACACTTAAAGCAGACCAAAAGTTTACTAAAATTAACAATACAGAAATTAACTCGAAACGAACTGCATTCTATCTTTACTCATATCTTAAAGCTTATCTAAATACTGCTGCTACAAATAACAGTATTGCAGACCTTAAACTTGATCAAGCTCTGAAAAATTTCATTGCATTTTCTATTAGTCTATACATTCTAGTATGTATAATCCTCTATTTTTATATCCAAAATTAACTCAAATTCTCTATTACACAAATTCAACAAGACTACGATCAAAAATACTTCTTAGAAGCAGAAAAATTTATCATTAAGGGTAGAGGTGACGTAGATCATTTGTCATATGATTTTCCTAGCAAATAAAATTTTATATATAAAAAAAATATATATTACTAATA
>CAJVQA010000331.1:0-36539 GCA_910591915.1 Cetraspora pellucida
TTCTTATTTTCTTATTACCTGTATAATTCACTTTAAGTCCACTTGAATCTATGTCAATAAACGGTGATTTGTCTTTAGTATCCCATGCAGTCGGCAAAACAATATCATTGTATGAAGTTAAATCTCCCATTAGGTTAAGATTAGAAGATTAATGAACATATATGTAGAAATATTGTGAACACAAGCACTGTTCTGCAATTCTGATTGGACCAAATAAGGTTCAACCACAGTAATTCAGATCATAAGTTTTTGGGGTTCAAACTTTTTTACTTACTGACTTTCTCTCTCACGCACTCATATTATTCAGAGTCTTCATGTTCAGCCATATCTAGGGCAGAGCTAAGCCAACGATATTAAATGCCGGCATTCAGTAAGTATAGTTCTTGATTCACATTGTATAAATGTTGCAACTTATAACTTCGATAAATCAGGAAAGAAACGAGCCGTGGCATAGTATGTGGCTACCATTTACTGTATGTCGTTTTAACCCTGCTCTAGAGTTAACTATAAATAATGCAAACTCTAACCAGTGAAATTAGTTTATACTATGAATCTTTGCATAAAATATTTCGAGCAAGATTAAATTCTAGCTTAACAATTACCAAATGTCTTAGGCAATTATTCTCAGTCTTACATCCAATGTATAAAATAGAAACTTGTTCAAATAATTATGATTAAAGCATTTTATGAGTTGTATTTAAATTACTGGGTACTTTACATATTAGTCTGCATATATGGGTATTATCGTTATGGTCGGAGGGATGTTATGGTTAGTGTAGAGGGTATAAGTTGCACTATATGGATGCCGAACCTGTCATCGATCGGGCTTTCAATTATATCAAGATATATACATTTTAAGTACAATTTACTGTCTTTAGTACCCCGGGTATTTTACACTCTAAGTGCAACCATTTTTCAATTAACTGATCTTTAGTATCCTGGGTACAATACATTATAGGCTTCTAAAAATTGTAAAAGCTATGGTAGTAGAGTAATACAGTCAGACCTTCCTAAATGCACGTCGTTGGGACCGTTCTAGATCGTGCATTTAGAGAGGGTTGCAATTAGAGAACACTAATAAAATCACAACGTGATTATTATTACGGCTTTAATAGTCTAAGAATAATGGATTTGATTGGCTAATAATCATGTGGACGCATTTATGGAAGAAGTTTTTATAAGTGGGCCAGACAATTAGCATGCACTTGCAGAATAAAGAATGTGTATTTATCTATAAGTCCCGCCATGGCTCCGGACTTATATCATTCATTTAGAGGAGTGATGCATTTAGGAAGGGTGCATTTAGGGGGTCTGACTGTACATCAATATAGAAAATAACAGTATAATGAATAGGCAAAGTAAAAAAAAAAAAAATGTAAAACTAATTACAATTACTAATTACAATTACTAATTTTATACAAACAATTACTAAAAAAATACAACAAAAGAAATTTTTAAGGAAAAGAAAATTCAAGTTTATCTTCAAATTTTTTAAATATAATATTATTACCTAAAACAATAACAATAACAAACCAATTCTAGATTATAATAACCAATAAAAAGAAATATTCTTATAGATTTACAAATTAATCAGGTTTTAATTCAGGTTCTTTTTACAATTAATATATTTTCTCACATACCAGAACAGCATTAAGATATAAACAAACCAACTTGGTCTAGACTAGTCTTCAAATCTAATTTACTAATAGATAATTATATAGACAAACAGATATTTAATATAGAAATAAAGTAAAACCTAAAAAAAAATTCAGATAATAAAAAAAATAAAACTTATTTTATTAATACAATATTAAAGAATAATTACAAACAAAAATATTATACAGTTAAGTAGTTAGCAAAAAACTTGTAACAAAAGTTAAAAAAATTTAAAATAAGTATTTTAATAATGATAAAAAAAAGATAATATAAATATATATAGTTAATCTTAAAAGAAATTAAACAAAATGCTAAGAATGGCGATTCTAGTATAGTGGTTGAATTGTCATCCTCCAAGCAGTAGGTTTAATGTTCAATTCCTATCAGTAACAGAATTTTGAAAAAATGATCCTATTCTGACAAACTTATTCATGATCTGGGGTTTGTAGATCTTGTAATTCTAATTATACCAAGACTAACTTTGAAAGTGTACAATATCACATGAATAAATCCAAAAAGTATATATTCAAATTAGAAGCCTGCTTGGAAATTCTAAGCAAAAAGGTAGTACAACTTTTAACAGTGCTATCTATAAAGATCTTAACCTAAAAAAGAAACTTGAGACAAGTAACCTATACAGACAAGAACCTTTAGATAAGAAGTCCACCAACCTGGCTATTAGTTGATCTAGACATAAAGTTATATTATACAGAACTACTGAATTGGTAGTATAGGAGGACTTGCAAGAGTAAATAAGGTATCAATAAGGTTGTAAAGAAGAGGACTAGGGTTATATAAATTTTACAAGAGTTGTAAACTAGGTTTAGCTGTAAATTGGAATACAGAAGAATAAAGAAGGCTCTAATAACAATGTTTTGAAGATAACCTGCATAAAATAAGACAAGAGTCCTAAGGGTATAGGTATATATCTAGAACTTCTCAACTGACATTATGTAATAGAGATGTTCTAGTGATACAGTAAGGATTGCAGTACAAAGAGTTTAAATAAGCAACATCTATAGTTGGGTTGCAGGTATAGTAGCTAGTGCAGAACCTATATATAGGCAGACTATTTAAATTAGATACAAAAATGTATATATAGCTAGATGTTCTCTTTAATATAAGATAGCTTTTCTGAAGTAATCAAACTGTAAGCTACTATATCCTACTATATTGAATAAAAAAGCCCTAGTCCCTAAAAGACTAGTTTAACTATAAAAAAAAAAAAAAAAATTAAACTAAATAAATTAGAATCTTTAATATAACAATTTTGACTTATTTAAAAATTAAAACTATACTAACTTTAGTTTAAAATCTTAAAAAATTGATTAGATAAAACTTTCTTTATATTATATTTTAAAATAATAGTAGTAAAATTTTTTTATAAAAATGCAACCTTATTTAGAAATTTTATTTAAGTTATTATAAACAAATTATAACATTATTATAGAATGAATTATTATTATTATTATTATTAGTTATTATTATTATTTTATTATTATTATTATTTAGTATTAGCTATTCTATTATTGTTTTATTATTATTATTACTAGTAGTTTTTAGAACTTTCTAGTTAATTAGTAATTGCTTAGTCACTTAGTTGTTTAGTCATTTAGTTGCTTAGTCACTTAGCTGCTTAGTCATTTAGTAATTAGTCACTTAGTAATCATTAGCCATTAGTTGCTAGAACCTTTCAGTTGCTTAGTAATCAATTAGTTACTTAGTTGCTTAGTTACTTAATGCTTAGTCACTTTATTGCTTAATTACTTAGTTGCTTAGTCACTTAGCTGCTTAGCTTACAGATATATAAACTCTGCTAAATTTTCCAAGTGTGATTAAGCAACAGACACCTCTTTTTTCTTTAATATTATAAACACATCTTGGGATTCTTTAGAAACAGAAACCTAAGAATAGCCTTTTCTGTTATTATTTTAATAAACAACTTTGACTATACATTGTATTGATACTTCTTCTTTAGGGTAATTTCTACAGGCAAGATTTATCTCTCCTTAGTAAAACAAAATAAAGTAATTAGTATTGCATTACCTTTTTTGAACTGCCTTAGAGAAGGGTATAGTTTCTTGACAACATCTAACAGAAGCTATACTTCTCTTTGGACATTGCATATATCCATAAGAGATTCTTTATGCTATGTTGTTGTTATAGTTTGAAAATTAAAAAGGTTTTTACTGATAACATTTGGTATCTTTTGGCAGAAAGGTTAAATTTTTAGAGAAAATAAATCACCCTGGATAAGACATACCTAGATGTATTAGAAAAGTTATCCTAGCAAGAGACCTGGATATATTGGAAAAGTTATCTTGGCAAAAGACTCAAATAAGTATTAGTTATTCTAGCAGAGTTTCAGACATAGAAACACCTTTTTTTTTATAGTTCACATTGCTACTAAACTTTACAATGAAACCATTTAAGGCCATCAACAAGTACATCTAACTGGATCTTACCTTGCAGTAGATGTATTCCAAGCACAGTATTTAGATTTATCTTGACTTCAATATTACTTCTTCTTGGCATACTAGCCCTCACTCAGATTTGGATAATTTTGAACTTGGTATCAAACCAACCTTGCAGCTCAATATTATTCCTCCAAAACTCAGAACAACTTTACCACTCTTATTACCCTATATCCAAACTGAATCACAATTTGCCTTTGCATTAGAGATATTATTTTTAGTTATTAATACCAACAAGACATTGGTGATCCTAGAACAATTACTTTAACTTTAGTTAGAAGATATACTAATCTCTTCTAACTTTCTACTTTACCTTTTAAATACTAAAACACTTTTAATCTTTATCTCAATGCTTCTCTAAGTTTTAGTTTTGAAAAACTAGAAGAATTTAGTCAATATCTTAGAAATTTAAAAGTTCTATCCTACCACCTACTACTGATATTACTTTTACTGATAATACTCTTTTCTTATATAACCTAGCAGATAGTTTAGCCTCATATAGTAAATTAGTTATATCTACTGAACTTTCTGAAAGTCATTACACCCCTGATTGGACTTCACAAATCCCCTTACTACTTACTAACAATTTAAAAACAGAAAAATATATTACTGCTTCTGTAAACCTTACAGAAACCTCTAGCCTAAATCACACTTCTACTAATTCATCTTAACAAATTTTTGAAGATAGCTCTTCTTTTTCACCTCTATCTTAACTTGCTATTCCTCTACTTCAACCTATCACTGTTTAATCTCAACCTATTCAATCTCAACCTTAACTTCTTTCTCTACTTCCACTTATTCTTGATAACCTTCTTGACCTACTTAATAATATGGCACAACAGGCTTTGCAAAATGTTGCACAAGCTATAGCTAATCTTACTAATGCTTTAAATAGTAGTGAAAAAGCTCTTATGAAGGCTAACTTCTTTTATAAAGATAGAACCAAGACCCAGAACAATGGCTTGAAGATTTTCAAAGAGCTGTTATTGCTAACAAGTAGGATGCTGCTTGAAAATTAGAACTTACTTCTATATACTTAAAAGGAATTGCATTAGATTGGTAGTTAAGTCTTAACCCTGCTCCAAATGCTTTTGATAATAATATTAACTAAAACAGAAGCTTTAAACATCTTTTTAGATTTTGCTTCCACACACCTAAACAAAAAACTATTTGGCAGAAACAGCTTTTTGATATTAAACAAGGTCTAGACACAGTAGATGCCTATGTTAATTATTTTAGACAATTGAAAAGATGAGTTGAGCCTAGTGATGCCTTCACTGCTAACTTTACCAAACAACTATTTATCCAAGAACTGTGTTCTGAATTTTTCATCAAGGTGCAAACTAGTAAATCTGCTAATCTAAATGCTGCTATTACTATTGCAAAACAATGGAAAACTAGATATATAATAGCTGCAAGCACTACTACAGAAACGAACCAGGCTATTAAACAACTAACAGACCAGATTGCCAAACTTAGTATTAACTTGGCATAGCAACAGCAACTACCCCAATCTCAATCTGCTAACTATGCAGCTATATCTAACCATAACAGACCTCAAGCCAAAGATTTATGTCACTGTTACTATTGTGAATATGCAGGACATTTTATTGCTAAATGTATAATCAGATGAGCTGAACAATAATCTAACCAAAGAGATAACTACAAAAGAAATGATAAACACAACCAAAAAACTTGCTCTTAAAGTCATAACAGATCTTATTATCAAAATTCTTCTAAAGAAAAAGAAAACTCTAGAAAAAGAAGCAGATACTTAGACTCTTATAATAGTGATAAAAGAAAAACTAGTTTTTGCTCACTCTTATCATACTATAAAGATGTTAACTACCTTGGCCATAAAGATTCTTCTTCTACTCCTTCTGTCACAACATCAAAGAAATAGAAACAATTCCTTAACAACCCTTCTATTCATACAGCTATTTCTGCATATCTGTATGAAGAAGCTAAAAATGCTAACCTAGTCTAATCACCTACTTATACTACTCCTATAAAATGCAACATCTGACTTAGAAACAGACCCTACCAAGTTATCATTGATAGTAGTGCTATTATTAGCATGATTGCTTATTAAACTGTCAAAGAATTAGGACTTAAAATTGAACAAGCCTCTACTAGTCTAATTGTCACAGCAACTGGTACTTCTATATGTCTTCTAGAAATTATCTAAGATCTCCTTGTAGAAATTGAAGAAATAACTATCCCAATTACTATTGAAGTTGTTCCTGCTATCTTTTATTCTCTTCTTCTTGGTAATGACTAGTTCAAGAAAGTTGGTGCTAGTTACAACTAGAAGAATGGTTGTTATTTATTCAAGTAGAATAACAAAAAGGTTTTAATACCAAAAACCTATAAAAGTGATTATGCTTTACTGCCCAACTAACAGTAACAGACCCAAAAGAGCTTAACCTTTATGAGCAAGAATTCCTTATCCTCATGAAGCATATACTGTTCAACTTGTCTCAAAAACAAACAATGAAGGATGGACTATCTACCAACCTTGATGATGAACCCAAACTGCCTCATCTCATATATATAGCAAATGTAAATTCTCTGACCACCTCTTTGCTAACTGCCTCCAAAATACTTGCAACTGATGTTATCATGAAGGACATATTGCTGTCCACTACCAGCTACAAGCTCCTCAAAGAGAAACTTGCAAGAATTGCCAAAGCCCTAAACATCTCTATTAACAATAACATGAAAATATTTATCATAAATGCAATTTAATAGAACACATTGCTGTTAATTGTCTCTTAGTTCCTCTCAAGCACCAGAATCAGATCTACTAATGTGGATGCAACCTTAATGAAATTAAAGCCCAAAAACAGTACTATTATAACAATCATCACATCTACTATTGCTGCTATTGCAAGAACTCTTAACAATTAGAAACTTTACAAAAATTAGATAAAGTTCTTGTTTGTAAAGGTTGCTATATTGACTTCTATCAAAGTCTTAATCATGATAATTCCAGAAGCCAGTATTATTATACTGAAGATGATGAATATGGAATCTTGGTTAAATGTAAATTATACAAACATGTTGAACTCAGAAACAGAATGCATAATTTAGAAAGTATTACAGAAGAACTATAGTTTGGTAAACTTGAACACTTACATGCTTACAAAGCCAGTACAGATGTTCTTTATAACTCTAACTATAACCTGTAGACCTGAATTAAACACTATACTAAGTCAATCAGAAGTGCTAGATTTCAGTATGAAATGAACTAGACTCATATCTTCTGTCTTGCTAAAGTATATTTGCAAGAAACAGACCTTACTATTACTAAAGCACTTGAACCTTAAATAAATGACCAAATCAATCGATCTTGGACTTATGAAGAAATGAACCTTATCTTATAAGCTGAACAAGCTGTTCTTGTTGATAAAAAAAAACAACTTCTTTAACAAACCTTAGCTGAGTCTTTTGATATTAGCTATCCAGAATTTGACTACTAACTTGACATTGCTAATTTTTGTTAACAGTTTAGTGCTTCTGTTAACCTTTACAAAGAATGCTTACATGTTAAGCATCAAGATGAATTAGACATCTACTAAGGATATTGCCAAAACTGTGCTTCTTCACTAGTTCTTATCTATAAACCTTTTACACCAAAACCAGTAAAATCTCTATCTAGCTTTATTAATACAACCCTATCAGAACCAGACTCCTTGCAACTACAAGTTGTACAACTACAACAACAAGTCAAAACTCAGAACCAACTTATTTTACAGCTCTAACAGAAGGTAAAAAACTTAGAAAGATTTACCTAAACTCTTCTACAAGTATTTTAACAGAATGCTCAGGCCACTCAACAACAATATACTTCTTTTGCTTAGGAATAAAAAAAGTCAAATTTTTATATCATCTCAGGCAGAATAAAAAACTATCTGTTGAACTAGACAATGTGCATCAAGTTTTTACAATAGATACTATAATTCCTTATGAAGAATATAGTATTAGTTTAAAACCATCTAAATTGAACATTGGACCTCTAGATGCTAAACAAGAAAAACAATTTAGCCAGCTGCTGATAGAGTTCTTAGATCTTTTTGCACAAGATACAACAGAATTAGGATGCATTGATCTAGTAACTTATCAAATCTATACAGAAAAAGAACCTCTTATTTGGTTTTGACCTTATTCTTCTTCTTCTATGAAACAGACATTTATTAAAAAAAAAATCTAATAGATGCTCGATAATGAACTTATATGACCTTCCTTTAGCCTCTGAACCTTATCAGTTGTATTAGTTTGAAAGAAAAATAGCAAATTACAATTCTGTGTTGACTATCATAAACTTAATAGTATTATCAAGAAAGATGCCTATCCCTTATCTCACATTGATGAAATGCTTAATATTCTAAAAGGATCCAAGTAGTTCTCTACACTTGACCTTGCAAGTAAATATTGGCAAGTTGCTATGCACCTTACAAACAGAGAAAAAACTGCTTTTGTAACTCAATATAGTATATATAAGTCTAAAGTAATACTCTTTGAACTATATAATGCATCTGTGACCTTTTAATGATTAATGGATAGAGTATACCAAGACATTGCATGAAAATTTGTAGTAGTCTACCTTAATGATACTATAGTATACTTCAAGACCTTTGATAAAAATTTAGAACATTTATAACAAACTTTTATTAGAATCAGAAAAGCCAGTTTATACTTAAATTTAAAAAAATGCAATTTTTGAATACAAAGTTTACTATTTTTAAAATATATAGTTATCTCAATTGGAATAGCATCTGATCTTCAAAAGATAGAAGCTGTTCAGAAGATCAAACCACTTGATAATATAATCTAACTACATTCATTCTTAGGACTAGTAGATTACTACCAACAGTTCATTCATAACTTCTCTAAAGTAGTATAGCCTTTAAATTAGCTACTATGTAAAGAAACCTCTTATATATAGAACAAACTACAACAGAAAGCTTTTAAAAAATTGAAACAAAAACTTACTACAGCCCCTATACTAAAGTGTCCTGACTTCGATAGACTATTTATCTTAGCTACTGATGTCTCTTATTATAGATTTGAAACTACTCTTAGTCAATTAGATAAAAATAAAAAAGAACATCTTGTAGCCTATGCTAGCAAAAGCTTAACCAAAGAAGAAGTCAATTATAGTGCTACTAAACTTGAATGTGCTGCAGTTGTATAGACTATTAAACATTTTTATAAATATCTTGGAACTGCCAAATTTATTCTAATCACTGACACTTTGCTCTTAAGTAGTTACAATTTGCTGAACTTAAAGAATATCTAGGAAGATGAATTTTAAAACTTCAGTTCTATAACTTTAAAATTATTCATAAACTAAGAAGAGTTCACTCCAACATAGATATCTTATCTTGACTACAGACACAGACCTCATACAAAATCTTTCTTCATAAATTTTAACCTCTATTATAATTTATATAATTATATAAAATCAGACAAGTTACCTGACTCTTTATTACAGAAATAGACTAAACAAATACAATATCATACTAGACATTTTATTACTAAAAAAGAACTATTATATAAGAAAAACAAAAATAACTCTTAGTATCACCTTCATGTTATCAAATAGAATAAAGTAGAACCTGTTTTGTATATGATGCATAAACATCCTATCATAGAACACTTAGAAACAGATGCTATGTACTATAAAATAGCTGAACAATATTATTGAGACCAAATGTATCGAGATATACAAAAATATGTTAGAACATATAAAGAATGCCAAAAAAGACTAATAGGCAAATGAACTGAATCTCTTTATTTTATTCAAATAAGATGAGCTTTTGAACAAATTGGTATTGATTTAGTAGAACTCCTACCAATTACCAAACAAAATAATCAATATATTATTGTTGCTACTAACTATTTAACAAGATGACCAAAAGCCTGTGCTATACCTGATGCTAGAGCAAATACCTTAGCTCAGTTTATTTTCAAAGAAATTATTTGTTAACATGAAATACCAAAGATTATTCTCTCTAATCAAAGAAGAAATTTTATTAGTGAAACTGTTCATATTCTATATTAAAAATTTTTTATCAAATATAAGTTCTCTTTATTATACTACTTACAAACAAATAGAATAGTTGAATATCTTAATCGAACCTTATATGAATTATTTGCTAAAATAAAAGGAGATAATAACTAGGACTTACATATATCTGCTATACTGCTTGCTTATCAAACAAAGAAGTATGCTACAACTAAATATACCCTTTTTTAGCTTGTATACAGATGACAAGCTGTTCTTTTAATTAAAGCTTTAATACCTGTTAAATCCCAGAAAGAAACAAAATACAACTTACAAAATAGCATATTGCACTGAGCATTTGAGCTTATCAACAAGCTACCTAAATTGCAAAATGTTGTACAAGAAAAGACCAATGAATTACAACAGAAACAGAAAGAATACTTTGATGCCAAAATTCATCATGAAACATTTAAAATTAATGACAAAGTATGGATAATTAAAAAGAATATAGAACATTCTTAATTGCTAAATTTAAAGATAAAAGAACTGGACTCTTTATTATTCAAGAAAAATTAAACAATGGTACCTATAAACTTTGTAATAACAAAAAAAACATTGTAAAAGTACTACAATAATGATCGGCTTACTAAATATTATGAAAAATAAACATGAAAACCTTTTGTTCTTATTGAATAATTGGAATTTTTGAAAGAAATTCTAAAACTAGAAGAAAAGACAATAATATTATACAAATTTTCAATGTTACAATTTATTTAAAGATTGTCATATTTGGAAATTTATATAAACATTCTTAAATCATACAAATTTTCCTAAAAATAGAATTCTTAAAATTATAACCAAAAACAGTAATCACTTTAAACAATTTTTTACAAATCTGAAAACAAGATTCTATATTTCAAAATTACTTAGATATATCATCTTAAAATATTATTTTTTGAAGTGATAAAGAACCAGAAAAATTCTTCGACTTAAACTCTATAATAAAAGCTCCTATAGAATTTAATATCAATGAATTTCTACAATTAGAAGAAATACAATCTCTACTAATTAAAACTCCACTTAACAAAGTACTTATTGAGTTAGAGAGTAATAATACTAACCATCTAACTCAAATAATAAACAGTTTGAAACAGATACCAGTACTAACAACTTAAAGTATAACTAATCCTATTTTCAGAAGAATATAAAAAAAACAAGTTAATCAAATCTTAAAGTTCTTATCTACTTCTGAACATACTCAATATAATATCAACAAGAAAATTAAAGCTTATTACTACTTGGGACAAATAATCTTAAAGTTCAATAACCTGTAAGAGATTAAAAACCTTATCCAGAATGCTTTAGTAACAAGAAGAGCAAAAGATTCTTAAAAAGGTGTCCTCAGAATATACAAAGTCCTTAAGTTGTGACCAAAAGAAATAATTCTACAGCTAAAGTATGTGATTGCAACACATATTATCAAGTTGCTAAATGATGAGTACACCCAACTTTTTGAATTGATTAGAATATAAAATTTCTAGTGTAAATTTTTAAAAAGAATAGAAATGTTATAGAATGAATTATTATTATTATTATTAGTTATTATTATTATTTTTTTATTATTATTATTTAGTATTAGTTATTCTATTATTGTATTATTATTATTACTAGTAGTTGCTAGAACTTTTCAATCAATTAGTAATCACTTAGTCATTTAGTTATTTAGTTTCTTAGCCACTTAGTCACTTAGTTATTTAGTAATTAGTTACTTAGTAATTATTAGTCATTAGTTGCTAAAACCTTCTAGTTATTTAGTAATCAAGTAGTCACTTAGTTGCTTAATTGCTTAGTCACTTAATGCTTAGTTATTTAGTCACTTAGTTACTTAATTACTTGGTCACTTAGCTGCTTAGCTTACAAATATATAAACTCTGCTAAATTTTTCGAGTGCAATTAAGCAACAGACACTCCTCTTCTCTTTAATATTGTAAACACATCTTGAAATTCTTTAAAAACAGAAACCTAAGAATAGCCCTTCTTGTTATTACTTTAATAAACAGCTTTTGATTATAAACTGTATTGATACTTCTTCTTTAGAGTAATTTTTACAAGCAAGGTTTATCTTTTTTTAGTAAAATAAAGTAAAGTTATTAGTATTGCATTATCTTTCCTAAACTGTCTCAGAGAAGAGTATAGTTTCTTGACAATATCTAACAGAAGCTATATTTCCCTCTTGGATACTGCATATATCTGTAAGAGGTTCCCTATGCTGTGTTATTATTATAGTATGAAAATTAAGAAGGCTTTCACTTATAACATTATTTATATTATAATATGCTATTTTAATACTTATTATACTGTTACTATTTTGGTCATATGGAGTACATCAATAAAAATGGGACAAATTTATTAGATAAATTTGTCCCATTTCTATTGATGTCACCCCATATTTGTCTTTATTTAAATCTAGTTTATTATTATTATTTTTTAACTCTGTATTTGACAAAATAGTTATCTCTTTCTGAATAATATCTACAACAACTTTTAGAAACAATTCAGAAACATGCTCTTTAATTGTTTTTCTTCTATTTCATTTAATTTTTTAAATTCTGTTAAGAGTATCTTGTAAATCACTTTTTAGCTTTTTAATTTAATTGCTTCAAACTAAACACTATTTTTATGTTTCCTTTTACTATCTTGTCTTTTTTCTGCTGATTTTTTTTATTGCTATTCTTCTTTTTAAATTTTTTTTTGTCTTTTGAAACCCTCTTATATTGTGAAGTATTTTTAGTAATCTGATATTCTTTTGCTTTTCTTTTTTTTCTATTTTACTACTCCTATAAGCCCTTGCAATGCTTTACTTCAACCTTGTATTGTAATAATATACTTTTTTTCTTGTAAACATTTTAAAATTTTTTTTTGTTTTAAAATACACTGATGCCATTTGTTGCTAATTCTTGTCTCTATTAATTGATATATAAACTGATTTTGCTTTTACTCTTTTAAGCTGTCTTAATAGTAATATCTTTATTGTTGTTGTTAAAATATTTTTAACTATTGCTTTATATAAGGCTTTTTTTTTTAACAGTTCTTTTGTAAAGGCATCTAATATCATTCTACAGATCTTGCCTTCTTTAAAGTATACTGATTATGCCTGATTAAGTATTACTTTTCTTCTCTTGTTTTTAAATTTAATTAAGAACATTGCAGTTTTACTATTATTACAATTTTTTTATTGTATAAACCTAATTCTACCATAGAATTAAAAATATTTTTTTATATATACTAAGTAAACCTCTGCTGAAATATTTTATATAGTATAGATATTATCTGCATTATTTGTGTTTTTATTTTTTGTTATTAATTCTTCTATATAGTTTGATATTTATTTTCAGTTTTTCTGTATTTGTTTACTATTTTTAACTATTTTTTTATTTTTTTCTGTCTTTTAATTTATTTCTTCTCTATTTGTATTATGCCCTTTATTTAGCTCTATATTATTTATTGATTCTTTAGTTTGACTACTTTTTTTTTTGATACTATTTTTTTTTTCATGTTTGACTTGAGTTTAGCTGTCTGTTTTTCTATAATACTATAGTCTAAGCAGCTATATTCTTGTTTTAAAAGTATTTTTTTATTTGCCTTTACTTCTTTTAACTGTTGAGCACTGTTTTTCTTTAGTTTTTTGCTATCTTTTACTTGTACATATTTACAGTAATCATATAATTCTATTAAGTTTCTAAATATACAGACTAATACTAGCTCAGTACTAATGAGTTTAGCTAATTTCTTATTTTTTTAAAAAAATTTTTAGTTTATGACTTTTTAATATTTTTTTCTACACTTTGTCTGATTTATCAAACAAGCATTAATATTTTTTAATTTCTTGTATTAGTCAATTTCTGTAGATACTGATTGAACTTTCTGTATTACACTTCATTGCATTATCCTATGACTTAACTAGATATACTCAACATATAATTAATTTATTATTTCTGTATTTGTTTGTTTATCTGCAAGATTATATATTTTTTATTTGTTTTTTTGTTATATTTATTTCTGTTTTACTCTATATATTACATGTATGATCTGCAATATAGAGTTTCTGTATTTTGTTATTTTTTCTTAAAAATTTTTGAAAGCAAAAAATTTTTTAAACTTTTTAATAACAAGTTGCTATAAAATGCTATTTTAGTTTACTATACTAATAATCTATATCTAATTTTCTATTAGCTTTCTTTTTGCCTAGTTAACTACTGTACTTTGACTTGACAGTTTTTGTGTTTTTTATAATTTTTTTTTGCTTTAAATTTAGTTATAAGGATTATTAAAAAAAGTTTATTAAAAAGTTTTTAATACATATTTTTTAAATTCAAAATTTATAATAATATTATTAAATATTTATATTATTTTTTACTTAAATCTTTTCAAATAAGCTATTGTTTCTTTAGTTTTACAAATTTATATAATTATAAAACTTATTTTAGAATTGTATTACTTAATATTAATTTGCATTTATTTATATAATTTAAAATACAATAATGCTTTATAATTTGTTAGTTATGCTAATATAATTATAGTTAAAGATATCTTATTTTAACTAAATAAGAAATAATAATTACTATAATACAAGTATTTTTTAAATTTTTATTTTGAATTTTACTAACTATAACCTATAGTAATGATCACCTATATCACGTGACAACCAACTTAATTCTACGGACACATATCAGTCATATGACCCTAAATGTTATGAACACGTACCAATTACCAACCTTAGTTTAGAGTATATGTGATTTTATATAACTTGTACATGTCTCTCTTAAACTATATCACTGTAAAAAGTTACTGTCACACAATAATCAACAGTGACTTATACCATTTTAATGTAATATAACACAATTAACAAAATGTAAGAATCGCTTATTTCTCCTTTTGTGCTCTAACAAAAAAAATTCTTATGCAATTTTACTATATACTCCACTAGTGCCTAGCTTTATTAGAAACACTAACCCTAACTTAAACAAACTTAAAGATTTTTTAGTACATTACAAATATTATCACATGTCAATAACTCTTTTACTTAAAAATCAGCTATAACTTAAAATCTACATAGAAAACCATCTGCATATTAATAAAAAACTTTTCTTGACTGATTTTACTATTCGAATTCCTATAAAGTAGACTCTAACTCTAACATAACCAAACTTAAAGAATTTTATTGTATATCACATAGGTGTAAAAATTTTGTTAGCACTTCTGGAGAAGATACTTATTTATTATACAAGCGAATTTAAGCATAATCTGCGACATGTACTATGCATATATACACAATTGTATTGATACAAACTTTTAATTAGCAGTTCTACATATAAAGTAAATGGGCATTATGTTGCCATATGCTGCAAGTGAAGCGAGCAGCTAGGAAGTATACTTGCAGTGCTTTTTACTAAAAAATTCCACCTTTTGACAACTTTATTAGATAGAATTATTCACTGTATGAAAAACATATAGTTTAATTAATCAACACTTAGATCTATAAAATACATTTATTCAAATATCTCAAGCCAGTAAAAATTCAATATATGCCAAGCTTACTTGTTTTGTGCATAAAAAAAAAAACAAAAAAACTCAATAAATATGCACTTTGTGTACTAAATTTCAAAATTGACAAACTTGAATTTTTTGTTTTGTCTTAAACTACAAACTTTAATAAAAAAAGATATATGACAAATTTTTAAGATTAAATTCTACTTTCAATACCATGTTACGACCTTGATGTTATTACAAATCTTAACACTAATAGTAATAAGAACAATAATTTATCTAAATCCAACCCTAATCTCTAATATTAACAATTAAATAATTTTGTATAATCCAAAATTATAAACTCTATAACCTAACCCAAATAGCAATAATTAATAATGATTTGAAAGTGCTATATAGTAATAATACTTACTTGGTACTGAAAATATTATGCTATTTTATCCAAAAAAGACATTATTAATAAATTACTCAAACTCAAAGGCCTATAACTATTCTTAATATGATTCAGAAATATTGAAAGTTCAAATTAATCTAGTTATAAATGTGCATAAATTATACTTGACCATTACAAATTATACCAATTGCAATAAATTATACTATAGCACTATTCTAATATTTACATACATGCAACCCTTGTACGTATCTCATAACTATTCTTGCTGTTTACATATACATGCATTATGACCTGTTCCATCACATGTGTTACATACATATTTTCTCTTACAATCTTCTGTGTTGTTGTCTACAGAATTATTACTATTTGAGTTTGAATTAACAATTGACAAAGGAACTCTCAAATTAGGATCCTGGAAATTAATTGCACTATAATTATATGCTAGTTTTTTATGGCTTTGCATCTCTAAAGAACTTTTTAAACGTTTTGTTGCTGGTCATCTATGATGCTTTATAACTAGAAGATGCATAACAACCATCTTTTCAGGTTGACCAGAATGAGTATCTTCATTGTTAATATTCTCAAGTTCAAACTTTTTTTGTTCAACAAAATAAGTAACCATATCAATCAATTCCTGTTCACAACTGAGATTCAAAGCAGTATTGAGAGCCTTCTTCATTTTTCTGAATCCATTGGCATATCTGACCTTTTTGTTAGCTATTTGTTGACCTTTTGTATTATTTACATTAGTATTTCGAATTTGTTCAATAATATGAAGGTCTGGAATAATAATATCTGTAGCCTTTTGTTGGAAGGTCATTGAAATGTTAATGCTTTGTTGTAAACCTAATTCTTTATCTTGCTATTTATCTTGATACCAGCACCTTGTCACTAACCCAATATGAAACTTTGCCGTTTTGGTGTTCATCATTATTTGAAAAAAATATGCGCATATAATACCATGATTGATAAAAGTTATGAAAGTGCATAAATGTTTATCATCACTTAACAATACAATATAATGCTTGTAAACCGATGACAATCCAAACAGCCCCTAAACCTCAACTATGTCATTTGGATTGATATCCTTTATAAGAGCAATGATAGATATTTGTGGTCTATCAAGTTGGTTCTCCAAAAAACTATTTTCATAATCTAATTGGCTTTCCTGAAAAAAAAAATAACTTTGAATGTAAATTAACACTGATCAAAATTAAAAAATTCGATATGTTGAAGTTTTTAATTTTAGCTAGTATTAAAACTTATTAAACACAAATAATAAACAAACTTTTAACCTAAAATTCTTGAATGTCTTACTTTGCTCGTAGTTGTGCATGATATAAAAGAGATCTAATAATTTGCCAATGTTGTATAGCTAATATGTGAGATGTCAAATATAACTTTAATATTTCCAATACTTTTGGAAATATTGTCTCAATGATTGATGGTGCTTAATTAGTAGGAAGAGAATTTAAATAGTTATTATGTTGTGACCATTTTGCTTTATTATCTAGAAGTTCCTGTATATGTTGGTGAAGGTTATGCAAAAAGAATGTACTTTTGATGCTGTCTTTGATTAGCTTGTTCATTACTTCAATGCGTTGAGTACTTTGAATACCTGCTATAAAAAATTTTAATTGATAACACCATGCCCACGACCTTACACAATCTAGCAATGCCCTATCAAAGTAACTTTGTGCTTAAGGATACTTGTTTAACAGCATGAACACCTTCTGTTAAAGTTTTCTTCACAAGTACTATTTCACACATGTAAAAATTCCTTATAGAACTCTTCAAATTGCTTAACAAGCTTACTTCTTAAATTTTTACAGATATTCTCCTAAATGTGAAAAATACATAAAAAGTGATTCATTTGAGATAATTTTAGAGAAATGGCACGAATTAAAGCAGGTTCTGCATCTGAAAACAAGGAAATTGATGATATATTATTAGTTGCATCCATAATATATTCAAGAAACCATTCATATGACTCTGTAGTTTCATCATCAGACAATGCTTGAGCTACCAGTTGAAACCTTGTATTATTATCAATGATTACTAAAAGTGTAAGATACATGTCAAACCAATTGGTTTGACATGTATTATCAGTCTGGACAATATCGATATAACAGATCAAATATTGTTGTTGCATGGGTGATATCCAAAATAATCCTAATAATCGATTGTCATACAAGTCTAAACGAATGTAAACAATTCAACCAGAATCCTGATTTTTAAGTTGCAATAAATAATTGACAAATTGTTATGCTTCATCATAATGTTGATTTAATGATTTTCTAAACCTTTAAACAAACAATAAATAAGAGGCAAAATGGCCTGCATAAAAAAAAAAAAAGAAAAGAAAGAGAAAAACCTTTGAACAGCATTATATAGGTTGTGTTTATATATTGTATAATTAGGAAATTGCACTGTCAAAAGAGGTAACATTTGTTTAGATCCCATATTTCTGTTCATAACATAAAATTCTATTTTTTCCAAGATTTCAGAAGATAATATTCTATATTTTAAAGCATATAAAGCAATGTTTAGTTGCATTTGGTAATTATGCTTTCCTACTATACTCATAATAGTTACACATGAAGATGATTTTAGATATGATAGATTTATATGTCATAAACATAAAAACTTTACTAAATTCCTATCATGCTGCCTAGAAATGTCAATAACCTAGTTGCTAACTGCCTTACCAGAACATGAGCACTCAAATGTCTGTCGTTGAACTTTACTATCTTTATTAGTTGTCACTTGTTTTCAGCACAAAGTGAATCCTATAGCTTTAACATAACTGTTAAGATGTGCTTCAGCTAAATTCTATGATGAGAAAGAAGTATCCACTGAGAGTTGAAAGTCCTGATCATCATCTGGCTCTATTTTCACAAGTAATTCTATTGTTCTAGGCATTTTACCAGTTACTAACTTTATAGTTATATCATTAGTAGTTTCAAAATCAATCAAAGGGTTACTTGTTGATCCTAAAGAAATTACACCTAAAACTTCTAGTAAAATATGTTAAAAAATAACTGATAAAACTAAAGCATTTGTAAGGGATAACAAAATTAAATAAGATTATAGTTCACCTTCCATAATGTTTTTTGTAATGTGTTGGCAAACTAAAAACAAAATTTAGCAAAAAAAAAAACACTCTAATAAAGCAATAAAGTAAGCATACAGTAAAAAAGTGGATTCTTTTTGTTAAAAATGTAAGGATGTTAGTGAAAGTAACATATAATAAAAGAAACATGACACTGATGATAAACTAAAAAGACAAATGTAACAAATAAATGCCGTAACCAACCAAGCAATACAGTAAGAGCACAACAAGAATTCAGTTTTTCTTTGAATTAACATCGCTAAAGGTGTAAAAAAAAAGATAGTACTAAAAAAAACATGTAAGAAAGTAAGCTAGAGAAAAAGAAGTGAAATAAAATCACGGTAAAGAAAAAAATACAATATAAAATGCTCAGTAATAAGAAAAAGCGAAGAATGAAAAGATAAGCAAAATGTAAATATAATGTATTTTAAATCTGTAATTTATGCCAACTCTATAAGTAAAAAAAGTAAAATGAATGTATGTACTTAGATCAGCACATAATGTGTAATTTAATATGTGTCATCGTGCATAGATGTTGTACGAACATGACTAGGTGATCATCACCACAGGTTATAATAAGTATTTTTCTTTATTTTTAGTCAAAATATTAAATTAAATTTTTTTTTTTTTAATATTAATGATAAGGACATGCCTCTATCTTTATTGAATATTTATTTGAAATTTTTATATAAAGTATAAATTTATTATTAAAAATATTATAAAAAGAGTAGAAGCTCAGACTAGTTTATTTATGATCTAAACCAACAGGAGTAACTAAGACTTACCTAGATTTAGTTGTTAGTAATTATATATAAAAGATTAGTTTAGTATTTAATCTATTGTATATACCAGAAATTAATTTTAGAACAAATTGAATTAGAAAAAAAAGATTAAGGTGAACAAAATATTAAATTAAATACAATATATAAATTATTTTTATATAATAAAAGTAAAAAAAAATTAATAATATTTTAATATTTTATTTATGAAACTATCTTTAAAGTTTTTAAAAAATTTTTTTTTATAAAATTTTAGTATAAACTATTTTGTCTTAATATTAGTTTTTAATACTAACTTTAATATTAGCTAAATTTTTTTTTTAATATTAAGATAATTATATGCAACCTAAAAATTTATTAATAATATTTAACTTATAGTTGTTTATATAATAATTACAGAAGCAATTATAAAAAAAATATATAAGTAAATACTTATACAATTTTTAGTTATTGTCTAATTTATATAGTTTGTCTAAAACTTCTACATTATTGTTATATTTAGAACCTACTTATAAATTTGTTATTTAAATATTTTAGTTCTTATATTTGCTTATATTTTACAAATTGCATTTTAATAAAAATATATTATAATTATTAAGTCATATTTAACTTTGTACCAAATTTACCAAAATGTAACAATATTATAATTTTTTTGTAATTTTTTTTTATTATTTTTCTAAGTTTTTTTTTAATTATATACTAATTATTATAATTAATTTAGTTATATTTAGTTTATTAGTTTATTAAATATAAGCTAGGTGTTACAAAAAGGAACCAAATTGACAATTTTTTCAAACTTTTTTTTTTAAGTCTAACTAATACAAAATTAGCTCAAGAATATTTTTTATTTAAGAAACAAATACTGTTATCTTAATAAAATTTTGCTGTATAACTTTTTAAAGTTTGCATTTTCTTATTATTTATTATAAGATTTATAACATAAAAATTGATTTTTTGATGATCTTTTTTTTTGTCAATTTTGTTTCTTTTTGCAGCACCTAGCCTATATAATTAGGATTAATTTAACAAATATAATATAGATAAATAAGCATTATTATAACTCATTTATTTTATTCTATAATGCAATTTTACTTATTAATATATATATTAATGATCAACTTTGATTTATAATAATTTATATTTATGTTTTATTTTTATTTTTATTTATTATTAATTATATGCTATAATCTTTCAAATAGATTAGTAAGCCTTATGAGCAAACAAAACTTTTATTTTTAATGTATTTTTATTTTTAAATTTATGTAGTTTTAAAAATTATTTAAATCTAACAAGATTTCTTTAATAAAATTTAAGTATTTTTATTAACAAAATTATATACAAAAGTATTTTAAATAATAAAACTTTTATATAAAGCATTTTGTATCTTATACTTACAGCCAGTGTTGTCATGTAGACACTTTTGGACACTTTTGGACATTTTTTTAAATTAAAATTACTCAAAATTTTATTAAGATAATATATTTTAATTTTTTTATAAATGAATTCAGCACTTAAAAAAATATATAATTATATATATTTTTAATATACTTTATTGATTATTTAAACTTTGGACATAAACTTGGACGATTTTGAACAATTTTGAATGTTGGACATTTTATATAGTGTGGACATGTTTAATGTACAACACTGCTTACAGCTACCTTAATACTGCTTTGTTTTAGACAGTTAGAATTATTAAATTGCTATATCTTTATAAAATCTATTCAAATCTTAATAACTATTTTTTTTAATATTTTTTTTATTATCTTTTACTAACTGTTACTTAAAATTAAAAGATTTTCTTAAACTATAAATTCAAATAGCTTGGTATAATATATTTATATATCTTTTTTTTTGATGATTATAGCAACTTAGTTGGCCATATACTTTTTTATATATTTTGTTATTTGGTTTATTTGTTTATTTATTTAAAAATATTTTTAAGTTTTTATCAGTTTAATAGAGCTGTTAAAAGTTTATACTATCTTTTTACCCAGAATTTTTAAATAAGTTTTTAACTTTTTAGTTTTTTAGTTTTTTATACTAAGTAGTTTTATTATATATTTGTACTAAAATCTTATATAATACTGGTTTTTTATATTCTTCTATATATATATAACATTATACTTAGAAGATAATAATTATAGTATAGTAATTAAATTGTTATTCTTTAAGTAATAGATTTAAAGTTCAAATTTTATTAGTAGTAAAATTTTAAAAAAATAATTTTATTCTAACAATATGATTGAAGTATCTGAGATTGTTATCTTGTAATTCTAGTTATACAAGACTAACTTTGAAAGTATACAATATTATACAAATAAATTTAAAAAATATATACTCTAAAAAAAACTTTGTTAAGAAATTCTAAATAGAAAAGTAGTATAATTTTTAACAGTACTATTTGTGAAAACCTTGATTTAAAAAAAAACCTAAAACAGTTAATCTGTATAAGCAAGAATTTTAACTAAAGAGGTCTATCAATCTGACTACTAATTGAATTGAGCATAAAGTTACATTATGCAAAACTTATTATATTAATAGTATAAGAAAATAGACAAGATATGAGTAAGATTATAAAAGAAGATACTAAAGTTGTATGAATTTTACAAAGATATAGCAGTTTAATAGTTAGCTTTAACTGCAAATATTGGTCTTACCTATAGTATTACTAAGTTAGCTATAAAATAAAAATATAGAAAAGGTTCTAAAAGGTTTACTTTAAAGATAAATTAGTTTTAAAAAAGATCTAGATTTATAATCTAGTAAAATTAATACAAGAATGCAGAAACACTAAGTTTAAATAAAATATTCAAGTAAAGATATTAGATATGACAATTGTAAAGAACCTTTAATAAACTTCTTAATTAGATAATATAAAAAAATTATATATATAACTAATTATATACTTTTTTTATAACTGTTTATAATGTAAATATATTATTTGCTAATATTAATAAAAATTAATAGATCAGAAAGATTATTAAAAAAAATATATACTGTATATATAACATTATACTTTATATAGATGTTTTAAGCTTCTAATATTAGATAGAATTTAACTTGATATACCTAAAATTACAAATGCCTAAATCAAACTGATCAATAAGAGACAGTTACTGTAATACAAATATAATTTTCAAAATTTGGCATCTATTGAATTTGAACCTTATATCTGCACTTGAAGGTTGACAACCTGTTCACTTCACTAGGTCACTATACCTTTTTAACTAAATTTATTTATTTGTTTATTTAAATAAAAATTTATATAATATATAAACTTGTAGTTTAAACACTAAGATTAAATTAGTTTTATTCTTTTTTTATAAATCATTTTTTTATTATTTCTTTTTTTAATTTTTAATTTTTTTTTAAAAAAAACGTTATCAAATTACCAATATTTTTATTGTAGAGCAGAATTTTGACAATACCAGTAACTATCTACTATAGTGATAAAATAATATATTTAAAAAATTAAAAATCTAATTACTTTTAAACTTATTAACTGGCTTACTAAGTCAACTAAGTTTTTATTTATCAAATATTATATATCTATACTCATATCTTTTACTGTATATATAAATAAAACAGAATAATCAAAGAAAAAAAAAGAATATTATAAATAGTAGTCTAATAAAACTTTTTAATTTTTATTTTAATTAACCAATATAGCAAATTATATTTAAATACTTTTAAAAATTAAACTTGTAGATTAAGTAAAAAAATTCGTATATATTAGATATGCAATTACTTTAATAAAAATATTGGCAAGACTGCCAAAGTAAAGAAAAAGAATTTTATACAGTAAATTATAGACAAGCTTATAATATTTTAAAAATGAAAATTATAAATTTGATACACTGTGTACCGTAGTATATGTAATCCGAAAGAAATTTATTAATATCCATAATTATTTAATTATATAGTGAATTTGACAAGTTTTCATGTGTAGACGTATAATAATCACGTCTCTGTTTTATAATTACAACCAAATATGCAAATGAATATCAAAGCAAATCTTGTTTAATTTTAAATCTATCGAATCTATCAAAATGCGACTTTAATCTCGCTGTCTAAGGCAGCTTTAATCCGATAAAGGAACTTAAATAATTTCCAATAGTTTTGATTTTTTTTTTTATAAAAACAAGGATCATATGTATGTTAGAGTTGAGTTTTTAAAAAACAATTTTTTTGGGTACCTCGAATATTATTTTATGAATTCAAAATTACACTACATATAAGGGCAGATCATTGGACATTTCACTTGACCGATATCGAAGATCAAGGCATTTCAGGCTGGATCTTTATTTCATCTGTAGAAAACGCCATCTTTTATTAACTTTATAATATCTCCAAATTAAAGTTATTAACAATGTCTTTTAAATATGTTATAGGTATGATACTTAATCTGTTGAATTAATTATTTTGTCATCAATTCGCTTCATAAATTTTTTTTCATTACATAGAACATATGGAAGATAATTTGCATGAATGGTGTATTTTAGAGTATTGTCATATATCAACCTTCATTCCTACTTCAAATCTTTATTTCACAAATATATCAAAAGATACTGAATCGACACTTCTAGATATTAAAAGTCTTCAAGGAGCAAATTTCTTTACAAACCATATTATCGATTTGAATTTGAAAAAAGATAAAATTTGTCTTTTGGATCCATCTGCAAAAGACATTTTAAAACCTGAGGATGGAAATTATTTTGAGTATTTTTTATTTGGTGGAATTTTGGGCGATGATCCTCCAAGAGGTAACGATAATTAATAATGAATTTAATTTCATTTAACCTAAAAGTGATTTGATTGTTTATTAAGATAGGACATGTGAGTTGAGAAAGCACGGGTTTCAAACAAGGAGTCTAGGGGATTTGCAAATGACAACTGATACTGCCATAAATGTTACAAAAAGGGTCATAGAAGACAGAGGTTTGTTTATTTTGTGCTTATCTAAAGAATCACACTTTCGATCGCGTTTTGTCATTTGATCGTTTCCTTATCATTTTTTTATACTTTACAAGTTGTCATTGACCAGATTCCTTATATCGATTTTCCCGAAATTAAACTTAGTATAAAAGAATCAGTGGTAAACGCTTTTTTCATCTTCGGAATTTATAAAATTTGTGCTAATTTTCTAGAAAAAAAAAATATATATATATTATCTCATCCAGAAACTGTTTTATTTTCGTATTTCGCTAGGTCATGCCATTTCGATACATTACTATTCCACATCCAAATAAATCAACCTTACAAACAACAACAGACGAACTAAAACTAAACCTCGTACCTTTATTACCCGAAGGAATGATTGAATTGTTAAAAAAGGATGGTGATATGGCGTTTGAATTTTAATAAAGTTTTAGCAAAATTATTTATTTGCTTTTTTATAAATAAAGTGATAATTGTTACAACACTTTAAAAAAAAAAAAAAAGATTCCCAACAAAATATAAAATATGCGATTGAAAGGTGACCTTTTTATCATATTAATCACTTACATTTCATATAAAGCTATTGTGTATTATGTACTTATACTTTTGTTTTATATTGCGTGGTTGTAAAATAATTTTACTTATATATACTAAACCTTAGACAAGAAAAACGATACTAAAGTTACAGCATATTGTAAATTTTCACATGATTAATACTAGCCACAAGTTATCATAATGAATATGAAAATGTTAAGCAGCATTAAAATTTATTTTTATCTCTTGATTTTACTTCAGAAATGATTTCTCTTTATTGCTCCACGAAAAAATGTTGAATCCCAACATCGCAGAACGAAAAGAAGAAAAAACTGACATTGAATTTTCATCAACTTGCTGCTCGACCATTTCAGCTTCCATAGAATCTTTTCCCATTTCATCGACATCGGTAATAGACTCACAGTCATCGCTTTCATGTGATTTCATTTCCTTACTATCAAAATTTTGCTTCATATCGAATTTCCGATTCAAAATCTGCATCTTCGTTTGTGTAGGGGTTTTTGGCAATTCCATAACAACTTGTTCTGCAGGCAGATCGTCGGAGGTGACACTTGTAGATGACGTGTTTATTTCTAATTCTGTTTTTACATCATCTGAAAGAGGTGTGTCGACCTAATTATCAAAAAAAAAGTAATTTTAATTAATTATTCGATTTAAAACAAGTTTGAAATCGAATATTCTCTGCCTTAATAAAATATATTATATGTATACCTCCATAGATTCTGCATCTTCCTCTTTTTCATTTGAATCATTTATTATGAGTGTATTGTCATCTAAATTTTGTTGAAGCGTATGGTATATATGTTGCGATCTATCTTCAAAATTATCACTTTTAGGATCTACACCATTTATTACGAAACTTTCGTTTGTAGAACCATTATATTTTAAGTGTGCATTCACAACTTTATGAACATTATCTTTTGCTGCAGTATTATGCGAGGTTATGTCGACTTTTTCTTCCGCGTTAATACTTTGTTGCTGCATATCATTGGATTTGATTGTTTGTAGGATGCATGGATTTTCTTTAACTTTATGCTTACTGATATTCATAACTTCTTGCTTAGAAATATCATCGGATAAGATAAATTCGTTCTTTTCATTCATACTTGCATCTTCAGATAGGCGGGACTTTTTGGAAGGCCGCCATTTTCCAAAAACTTTACCTCTTCTTGTTGTCCTGAACAAATTATTATCTATAGTAACGTATCCGATGGACTTTATAAATTTTGTTTTAAGATTACGGTTATCAATAGGAACAGAAAGCGTATTATCATTACTATCATTATAGTTGTTAATTGCATGCTTTTGAAGTTTATCTTTAAAGTGAGTTGATTCAGGAATATCTTTCGAAGGATTTGAATTTAACATTGATTCTTGGGATGAGTGGGTTTCGATAACCACCGATTTAGAATTCGAATCAACAGAAAAGGAGGAATTTGCGGGAGACTTTTTTTGCAAAGATTTCTTCTTGGCATATGCCGAAGTTCCTTTTTTACCTTTTTTTGATCTCGAACTTTGAGAAATGATATTCATTGAATCTTGGAAACCTTTCTCATCATTGTAAATCTTTACACGCTTAACGTTTTTAACTGAAGTAACAGAATCTCGGTCACGTGCCTTCATGGTTAGCTCAATTTCTTTTGAAACTTTTCTTACCGAATAAACATAAAGAGCAATTATTTCATAAGAAGACAAATCTGATAATTGTTTTTTGAATAAATTGAAATTGAAAGAAATTGAGACATCCGGTAAAGGTTTAGGATCAAGCGTGTCCCATGATTTAATCGCTTGTTCCAAGAATTCTTGGGTTATGTCTAAACCCACGAGTTTAACCAAATATCTTGTTGTCACAGAAGGAGTTTTAGAAAGAAAATTATCTTTAGACATAACTCTAATGAACGAGAATAGTTGTCTGTTTCCGGTAAATAATACTGAAATAATTTTAGCAGGCCAATAACGTATTTTATCGCAAGTTATTTTAACAGTTTTGGTAGAACTAGAGGTTTGGTCGTCAGAACTTTTGAATAAACCGTTCTTGGAAATAGTAGACCTGCACGGCACCCATACATGGTCACCGATGCCATAAAGTGCAGTAACTTTGTCTTTAGCTTTCGCCATATTAAGACAATGACAAAATGACAAAAGTAGTTTCCGACTATCTGGAAATCAAGAAAAATTTTCGAGTGGATGACAAACTGCTTATAGATGTCCCGTGATAAATTATCTGCCTAGGTGGAAAGTTTTCATGCAAGAAATATAAATGGAATTGATCTGTTAAATCTATAAGAAATGTTATCATTCTTCAAATTTTTTTAAAAATTTAATTGATGATTTAATTACTTTTATCATTATATATATAAATATATATATATATACCCATATAAGAAAAAAAATCGTAATTAAGTGCTAATTGAAGTGTTAGATCGGCGAAATTGTACATACGGTACGTAATACATATTTTGATTATTTACACGACTCACATAAAGATTATATATATGAAACAAATATTGATGCTGGGTGATTTTATTAGATGTACCGTCCTTTCCTTAAAAAGAAAGCAAATTGGGAATACAAACTATGATTATTCCAATGTTAGTACATGTGTACTTTGGAAAGATACGTAGGACTTACCACAGTCACAAACTATAGAACAAACAAGTCAAAGTTATACGAAAAATGGTATTTGTACAGTACGCATATACATATATATGTATGTGTGATCAAATACTTTACACTACTATGAAGTCGGAAGCGGTTTGCACGAATATGTATTAAATTAATCCGTCTTTGCTTTCTTTTATAGTATTGGTTTCATTATTTATTAGCATTAAATAAGCCAAAAAAAGAATTTTTGTATTTTTAGTAAGCGATTGTACGGACTAAATACATATCAAGAGAGTGAAAACAAGTATCTGTGGATAATTAAAAAGAGATTTAGGTTCAAATCACTCAAATAAAACTATATAATTAGCATGATACGGAAAAATATAAATGCTTGCAGTAAGCTTTGCCTATTAATAGAGCATCGAAAAAATCTTTTTTTAAATAGCTAAAATTGATTAATATTAAAGAAACATAAGAGATATGTGTTATACTTGTGACATTTATTTAGAATTTGAAACTTGGAATAATTTTATTGTGTTTAGAATTTGGATATGGTTCGAAGATTTGTAGTGCGTGGTTTTTTGGATAAAGAAGCTACTCATTATGTTCTCAGCATTAATAAAGTCATAACTATTTGAGGTAAATTTCGATGATTGTTTATTAATGTTAACATTCGCGAAGTATATCATTAATCGGTTGACACAAAAATATTTATCGTTGAAAAAAAAAAACACGACATAGGTGTGTATAACTTTTAATATTTCTTGACGTGTACAAGTAAACAAATTGAAAATTTGCTATATATTGTCAATATCTATAACTTTTTTAAATTGATTACTTTGTATTTACGAGTGTTCTTTTGGCGATCGGTTCTTTATTTTTGGAAATAACATTTGTCACAACAAATTATTTGTTTAAATTAATAAAATTTAGTTTGTTTCGTTCCTCTAAGTCGTGATATTTTAAGCTTTAATACTTAATTTTCAAGAATATGTTAATATGTTGAACTGAGATGTTTCCGAAAAAAATATATTATAGCACATTATACATTCTTAGTATACATTATAAGCAATTTGTTATAAATAAATGAATCATCCTTGAACAACAGCATAAACATTTAAATACATTCCAGATTTAAAAACTCTATCAAAATAATCAAAATTCAAATGAGGCCAATATTTATCAGCCAAAACCAATTCAATTTTCTTGGTTTCTGAGTTTGACTGTGACTTACTGTGCTCTTCAAATATTGACAAGTCCGTTGTTGAAGGTGTTACTAACAACGTTCTATTTGCAAAAAATATTATGATATAAATTTTAATTTAATATTATTTTTTTTTTTTTCCTCTCCTCGAAATAATAACCATAATATCAAAAATACCTTTCATATTGTCTTAGGGTAATATTACCATTGACACGTTGTTGAAAATAGATATGTCTCAAATAAGGAGTAATTAAGTGTTTTGGGGGGCTAACTTGTTTCAACAACAAAGCTTCTAAGATTTTAATTGGTCGACCAGCTAGATCGTGGATGTTAACTTGCACACTTGTATCTGCAATTTTATAAGCTTATAATTAAAATGAAAAAATTTCTTGTAAAATGTAAATGAAATGAGAAATTATAATACCACGCCAAGCTTCCGGGTACCCAAATAGATGACGTGGAGGCATATAAGTTTTGTAAAATATGATGTTGGTTATAAAAGTCTCTGAAGGGTTTATGACTATATTATAACAAAAATTAATTAATAAGCAACAACCTTTATTATAAGTCTAAAAGAGAAATTAATCAAATTATTCATAAACAAACCTGGTCTAATAATCCTTTTACCAACATCACAACGAACGTATCCTTCGTATTCCTCACAATTCCTGAACCCAATCGCTTCATATTGTAATCTTTGAATTATTGGTATAATTCCTGCTTGATGGAGTCCGCCAAAGAACATTGCAAATATGGCATTAAATATTACCCATGAAAGCTTCGAAATAATAAATTAAAATTTAGTATCGATTCTTAATTATAACAATAAATATTAAAGATTTACATAGTCCATGATTAACATACCCAAAATAATTTCGGTAATTTTTGTAATCTATCTGAAGGTACTACTATCACAGAAATTAAAAGTGGTAAAAGGAACCTTGGTTCTTGGTGCGGTATCAATGAAAGTAATATGAATCCACACAGACCACTATAAATAATAACTATTAAAAGATGTAAATGATGTTTGTTAGAAATTATTATAAAAATAATATGAATTAGTACGCAGATCACATGAGAATGAAATCCGCTTTTTCACAATAAAAAACATAGCCAAACACGGATTTCACCCCTAAAATAATTTCTTATAGATAGTAAATATTGCATGAATAGGTCAATATACATTATTTTGCATTTGAAAGTGTTTGCAGTACCCAATTACAAATATTAAATACAAATATTGAATGATAGAACAAACAAACAATTCATCTTCATAATGGCAAATTAAGGTAAAAATAATTGATTTTATATTTTGGTAACTTACCAGTCTTGTATCTTTTCTTAGCTGTAAATCTCATGTAATTAAAACTGGCATTAAGATCCTTCATTGCCAGTAATACAAGTGGTCCAAAAAGAAGAACAAAATTGAAAATATGAAGGTATCTAGGATGAAGTCCATGCTCTGCTAAATTATTAGAATCAAGATTGTATCGGATATTATTTAATGGTGTAAATATTAGCCTTCCCTACAAGGAAAGCATATAAGTATTATTTATACATATATATGTGTAAGTAATAATTTAAATAGTTTAGTAATCTTCACCTGCCACTCAACTTTAAGTAATGTCATTGGATTACTTAAAAATTCAAATATATGGTGTTTAGTCAACACAACATCATTATACATTAGTTTTAATGTCCCAAAGTATAAAGAATCGACCATAATACAAAATGCACTTATGATGCATATGCCAAATGCCAGAGGAATCAATTCTTGAAACTTTTCAGACCTTGATAATGTTCATAAATTTAGTGGTATAAGTTACCTTTAACCATTTTAAATAAATACACGCATATATATATATATGGAATAGTTATATACCAATTTTTGTTTAGAGTTCTGGGAGAAAGAAATATATGATAAAGTACAGCTACTACGATAGGAAATACGTAAAGTATAAAAGTAACCCTAGTGAAAATACCCAGAGATATAAGAGAACCCAAAAGGAATGCATGATTCGCGGAAATTTCTTCCTATAAAAATTATTTATCAAAGTAAAAAAAAATGAAATAAATTAAAAAAGTATTCATCAATTACAACTGGATCACTACAATAAAACCGTATTATTATTCATACTTCATCTTTTGAATGCAATAAAATGTTTCACTGTATAAGAAGCCAATACCTTTACTGAAGAAGACATGCTTTGTTTTCGAATTTGAGGCTCAATTGATGTAGTTGCTTTTATATACACGATATAACAAAGAGACAATAGGATAGATTCGATGGTGTTTGAAAAAGGTCGGGTATGGTATATAAGAAGAACGTACGATGATGCAAAAACAAGTAAGGATTTTATAGCATTTCTCGGATAATACAATTTGGCTAACGTATAGCCAGTGTAATCTATTAATCAGCAATTCATGTTAGCATTGTATTTATTTATTGATTTATTTCTAAGTAAAAATAGCGCAAACATACCTATCACGAATGATAAGAAAAAGAAAGTAAGTCTTTGCGTCATGAAAATGGAATAAGAATTAATGATATCTATGTAATTATTGTGATAATTAGCAATATTTATACAATATGTTTAAAAGGCGTTTATCAAACAACCAATGTACCAGTAAATCCCAACCCTGTTCTCAGATTATTCAAAATTTTTAAAAATTTAAAGGGCAATCCGACGGTCAAAGCCCTAATTTTTATTTTAATGCAATAAATTAGAACGGAAGAACCACTGTCAAATATAATACCAATATTAATTTCTTACGGAATGACTATAGAACGACATTGTGGATATTTTTCAAATTCCCAAGGCCTAAATACCTCAAACCCAAATACATCACCTATTATCAAAAAAATTTATTTTTGTTAATAACTAATGTCGAGTAATTATAAAAAAGATTTATCAAAGTACAAACCACCCATAATTTCTGGGGATTGAAAGAATTCATCGGGATGAATATACCCAGTCGATAAAGAACAAATTAATCTCAGAGAACATAAGAATATATAGGCAATAACGCTTTTCCAATCATATGTCATCATTACAAAGGTATATACATGTGTACCTCACACGTTAAAAATTATTGAATTGAGAAGAAAGATTATAATTATGCAGCTGATCGCAACTCGGTTGATCTGAAGAATTTGACATCCCCCATATATATCTACTCTTAACAGATTTGGGGTTTTAAAAAAATAATTGGGGTTTTGGAATCATCCCAAAATAGGGATGTTGAAAGCTGGTCCGGTCTTCCGAAACCGGTCTAATCCTAACAATTTAATGTATAGAATAACAGTGAACGAGTATCATGTTTTAATTATAATTACATGGGTTGTATTGAACTCGTTCCAGTACGTATTAAAATCACACTTGAATCGACGTAAATTAGTCAATTAGAAGACCTTGAGATAATTTTTTACAGGGGAATCGCCAAATTTCCGGGTCGGATTCATCGGATTTAGGCCGGCATTTAGCAATACTGATACAAGTAACAGTTAGAGGTTGGAGCCGGTTTTAATAATTCGAGTTTATCCCGTGAATTTTGGGATATTTTAGAAATTTATCCAATTAAATTTTAATAAATTCTAAAATATCCCAAAAATTCATGTGATAAACCCGAATTATTAAAACCTCCAACCTCTAGTCGTGATTGGTCGATCAGTGAAATTAAAATAACTCACCATGATTGGTCAGATTATATAAATCGTAAACTCGAATAGAATATAACTAACTTTCATCCGGGATGACATCACCCGTACTATAAAATTGTTAAAATTAATAAATAAAATAAACTTTTGAAGGTTAGGATTAGGGTTCAAATTTATGTTAGAGTTAGGGTATAAGGTTATACATATCCAAAATTACATGCTGAAAACTTTTACTTAATAGCTCAAAGTTTAGCTTTCATAATAAAATTTTATTTTTGTTACACAATATCCTGTGATCTGATTGGCTTTACATATAATGAAGTGACATCACCCCGGGTGAAAGTTAGCAACACTATTTCGAATAATAGTATCGTAAATTCAAATAATTTAAATTTTTTATTTTTTATTTTCGAAGAAAAATAAATTTTATTTAAAAAAAAAAAATTATTTATTTTAGCCTTTAAAGTTTTGCAATAAATCATTAAGCTTCATTTTTTCAATATCATTAAGGATGATAAGTTCATTGTCTTTGGTCATTTCATTTTCGAGTTCTTTTGATTTATTTTTTTGAGCCTGCTCTTTTTTTCAGCACCTAGCCCATGTGATTCGGATTTGATTATTGGCAATTTTGATTACAGATATCATACAATAACGAATAAAAAAAATTTTCTTCTATCATTGTTACTACTGTGCTGTTATTGTTTAAAATTTTGCTTAGTTTTATTCTACTTTATATTTATTTTATTAGCATATTTAAATCAACCAAAATTTTTTTTATAACGATAAGTTGTTCTTTTACTATGTCAGATCAACAACCCAAATCCTGCACAGGATGTCATACTATTCAAAATAATGAGATTTTTTTGAATGAAAAAGGAATCAAAATAAAAAACGTTTACAATGCCGAAACCAAATTAAATTATCATGTTTAAAGAATAATCAAGAACCTGACACGACAATTATAAAATTTTATCTTGCAAAAAAATTTATCTAAAGTTCAAATACTTTTAGAGCGATAGTAATAATGAAATAACCAAAAGAAAACGTATAAATAATAAAACTTTAAGCGATCCATGTTATTCATTAAAAAAATTCTTTTGAAAAACTTAGAGACCATATTTTATTGTTTGATAACAATTCATAAATACGCATTTTCTGGTTAAGTGATCGAAATTGAATTGTCCATAATCAAATCCGAATCACACAATAACATGTACCCGACAGATCTGTCCGGCTACCATTTTTGGCGGGCGGCGCTAGGGTCGTTTCATATGACCAACACTTTGGAGGTGTGGCCCAAATTAATTTCACATGTCTATATATAAACGTAATAACTTTGTGAATGACCCAAAAATCAAAATCTATTCCAAACAAAATTGTGGCTTAACCAAATTATTACAAATTTGTTAAAAAAAAAGATTTTTGATTTATATAATATAAAATTTTGTATGTTTTTTGTTGTCCTTTTTTTCCTCACTTTATAATGGGCAAAAAAACTGAATCCAATCAAATTTTACACCGTGAACTTTACCAAAGAATGAACTTTCTTTACCAAGCTGCAACTTTAATGACAACTATAACCACTTCACCAACGATTACTTTAGCTCAATCAAATAATTCAATAAATCCGAAATCCATTTCTTCTGCTGTAAATGAATCTGATGAATCACAATGTTCATTGGTTACTTCTTCAGCTACTACTAAAAGAAATTTAATTCCGCTCTCCCGCTTTTACATCTCTACAATGAAGTCTATTGGCACAAAACAAGTTCTCAGAATCGATCCTTCAATAAAAAGGACTTTATGCAGAAAATGTGAAACAGTACTTTTACCAGGCGTTACTTCGCGTATCCGAATTAAACGTAAAGGATTTTTCTAAAAAAAGGGTTATTATTTTAGAAAAGAAAAACTAAGTTTCATTCATTTATCAAAAATAGCCAAACCGGAACCACAACTCCAAGTAATGTGCACACAATGCGGTACCGCACGAGTATATCCTATCAGGAAAGGGTATCAACTATTTTCAGAAAAATCTGAAAATATTCATAATGGAGAATAGAGTTAGAACCGGGTTATAGTAAACCGGGTCACCCGTGTCAAAACGCAAAACGGTTGAATATGTAACCTCTAAAAATCTGTTACTATTACACTGAAAACATAAAATTTAACAAATTATTATTGTATTATGAAAATAAACACCCTTTGTTTTCTTACTAATTTATCTAATTGGTAATTATTTTTGGATCCAGACCAAAATGTTATTATGTTATATATAAAAATTGGTCCGGATTTAAAAATAATTACCCAAATGTTCAATCCCGACTATCTATTGCCTTCATTATTACTTTTTTTGCTTTGTTCAATAGTACTCCAGTAATTCGTAGCGCCGGGATTCGGGTTATGTAACGTGATTGCGTTGCATGAATTGCGTGATCGTAGATGGCATACAATTAATTAAAAGTCTAATATATACGTATGTACGTGCGTATGTTATTACAAATAAATTAAAATACATCTTTTCCTCTCGTAATATCTTAATATCTTCCATCAATAATTGTCCGAAGCGTAGCGAGGATTTACATGTACATATAAAAGGTGAAAAAATGTCCGTGTGATTGGCATGCGATTATACCGGTATAATAGAAAATGGTAGTATAATGTCAGGTATAATACTGTATAATATGATATAGCATGGTATAACTATCATTATATATTGATCAGAATTTTTTTAAGAGAAACTTCAAAATTGCAGATAAGCAATTTAATTGGCTACCCTATTTCTATTATTAGCATTATACCTAAACCTCTGTGTATGATATAAATCAAAATCAAATTAATTGATTAGTTAGTTAAGTTGACAATGAATTTTTTAGATATCAATTTATTAATTTTTTTTTAATATTAATGGTGAGGCCATGCTTCTATTTTTATTGAATATTTAATTGAGATTTTACATAAAGTACAATTTTGTTTTTAAAATATTATAGAAAGAATAGAAGCTCAGACTAATTTATCTGTGACCTAAACCAACAGGAGTAGCCAAGGCTTACCTAGATTTGAGTGTTAGTAATTATGTATAGATAACAATTCATTAATTAATTGATTAGTTGTAATTAATTAATTAATTGATTAGTTGTAACTAATTAATTAAAGAATTAATTAATTAATTACAAAAAATTGATTAAAAAAATTATTTATTTACTTAATAAATTAATTATAATTAATTAATTAATTAATTAACTAGTTACAACTAATTAATTAATAAATCAATTGCAATTAATTGATCAAGTAATTAGTTGTAACTAATTAATTAATTCTCTGATTATTATATCAAGATTATAAAAGAATTAATTAATAATATTTTAATTATATATAAATAAGCAGAAACAAGTTTTTGTTAATTTTTAACAGATTAGAATATTATTATTACCAATTAGTTGATTCTTTTAACTTTATTAACATATTTTTGGAAATGTAATTTTATAAAAAGCTATTACAAAAAGAGTATATAATTGATTAATTGTGTAATTTTTTTTTTTGAGTATCTCTGTTGCTTTTAGCAAACTAGGGGTGCAGTTGGCGCTCTTTATTAAAGTATTATTATA